>VZTO01009593.1:0-14496 GCA_013400615.1 Syrrhaptes paradoxus | reverse complement strand
TTTTTTTTTTTTTTGGAAGAAATCCGGTAAACAAAACTAAAACGTTTCTTCATCTGATATGTCAAAACATGGTTCACAGTAAAATTCACAAACCAATTTACATAAGTTTACAGTTTAAGAAAAAACAAGACACACAACTTACTATAAATAAAAGAAATGCGTTTGCGACCCGCACAGTTCTCTCCCACCTCCCCTTTTTAAAGGAACAAACCCCTAAAGTTAAAAAGTCGTGAATGCTACAGATTGTGGATAGAAACCAAGCGAGGCTCAGTAAGGTGGGAAGACCAAAACACTTAAACCACAACAATAAGGTGAACAACTGAGTTTAAAAACAAAAGCCCGCTGGTTGGTTTTTTAATTGCAACGCTAGAAATCAAACTGGAAGATGAAAGATATTTTTAAAACTTTCAAGCGAATAAAACAGTGCCCAACCTAGCAGAAACCAGGGAAGAAGTTGCTGTGGTTTAAAAACTTCACAGCGGCTTCTAGGCGGCAAGAGTTGTGCGCTATTAAAGTAACAGCTTGCTCAAACATTTTTTGTACAAAAAAAATTGACACAACTAACGGATTTCCTTTTCAAAATTTCTCCAAAGTTAATATTCAAGTCTGCTAAGCGGAGCAACACTGCCGTACGTCCCGGTGTAGTCAGGAAGCGGTGGTGGGGTTAGGATTAAGACGGGGAGCCGCCCGGGCAGCCAAGTTTATATGTGAGTTAGTGGTACGGTACCATTCACGCCAGTCCCGGCACTCTGGTAGTGCTGGTGGACGCTGTGTAACCTGCTGCCCTGCAGGGCGGAAGGGTCTGTGGCATCCCCCCCGGGGGGCAGGTACATGCTGATCATATCCCGCAGGTCTCCCAGGCAGGCCCTCTGCGAGTGGGAAGCGATGGCCGGAGGCGGCGAGCTGGGCTCGGATTTCACCACCGAGCCCATGGAGCCCAGGCTCATGGCCGTGGAGGGCTGCTGGCCGTAGGCAGCGGGGGACATGCTGTAGGTGGAGGCGGCGTTCATGTAGGTCTGGGCCGTGGACATCATGGGGCTGTACTGCAGACCCGTCATGTCGTAGCGGTGCATCTGCTGCAGCTGGGGGCTGTTCATGCCCGGGTGCTGGCTGTAGCCCAGCTGGTCTTGCATCAGCGAGTAAGCCCCGTTGGTCCAGCCGTTCATATGGGCATAAGTGTCAATCCTCTGCCCCACCCCGACGGGGCTGCTTACCGCGTTGCCCCCCCCCGGGGCCAGCAGATTGCCGGGCAGCGAGTATTTGTCCTTCTTCAGCAAGGTCTTGGTCTTCCTTCGGGGCCGGTATTTGTAATCCGGATACTCCTTCATGTGCACGGCCCGCAGCCGCTTGGCCTCGTCGATGAAGGGCCGCTTCTCGGCGTCGCTCAGCAGCTTCCAATCGGCCCCGAGGCGCTTACTGATCTCCGAGTTGTGCATCTTGGGGTTCTCCTGGGCCATCTTCCGCCGCTGGCCCCGCGACCACACCATGAAGGCGTTCATGGGACGCTTCACCCGGTCCTGGTCCGACCCAGCTCCCGTTCCGTTGCTGGCCCCGCCGCCTCCGCCGCCTTTGCTGTTGCCCCCGGGAGCGGGGTTCCCCCCGGCGCTGCCCGGCGTGGGCTGCGGTGTCTTGATCTCAGTCTCCAGCATGCCGTACATGGCCGGAGCCGGCAAGAGGTGCGCCAGGGTGGCTTGCAGGCGGGCACCAGATCGGGGAGAGGAAGTTAAAAAAAAAATTAAAAAAAAAAAGGGGGGGAGGAAAACCTGCCTGGGCGGCTGCTGCAAAAGGAGGAAGTTTTTCTGCCAGGCGGACGGAGGCACCGCTCCTCAAGCTGTTGCTGCTGTTGCGGCGGCCGCGGAGCGTTTCCCGCGGGCAGCTCCGAGCGATGCGCGCACCAATCCCGGGGGTATTTGATTGACGGGCTATAAATGAGCGGGCGGCAGCCAATCAGCGGGCGGTTCCCGACAGCCCTGGTGCCGGTCACTGTCCGACTGGGGGGGAGCCAAAAAGTTGCCGTTTGGGGGTCGCTGGTGCGGGACTCCGCCCGCCGCGTCCTCGGGAACTACTGCTCCGCAGCCCCTGGGCCCAGCCCCTGCCCCGGCTCTGGGCTGGTGGCCTGAGCAGCGGGACAGGCAGGGCAGAGCGGGGGCTGCGCGGTGCGGAGGCCGGTGGGGCTCCCGCAGCTGCCGGCTGCGCAGCGGGAGAAGGAGCGGGGCCGGGGCTGCCGTCCGGGGGCGCGGGGAGGAGGAGTGGGGCGGGGCGCTGTGCTGCGAGCGGGAGCCGTGTGATTGCCGGGCACAAAGAGATTCGGGGCTCCTGGGGGGATGCGCAGCCCGCTGCCAAGCCCGGAGAAACTGCCTGGAGATGGAGCGAGCCCACGCTGTGCGGAAGCCCCCTGGAGCGGATGGAGGCTGGGGGACGGAACCGTCTCCTGGGGCAGGACCCGCACTGCCCTGCCGGCACCAGGCACGGCCGCCGTGCGGTCCGTTCCGGGGGGAAGAGGCGCTGCCCCGCGGCGGTGCGATGCGAGCGGGGCCGGGCTGGCTGCCGGCGGGGCGCCCCCCCCCATCCCCACCTACGCGCACCCCGTTGCCACTTGAGTTTTTCCACTCGGTTGCCCCAAAGAGAATGGGGGGGAGGGAACGGCACTTTCAAAACTCCCAAGTGTCTTAGCAACAGCAAAGTTCCCTCCGAGTGAAAGAAAACTTTGGCAGAGGGTGTGTGAGTGTAGCAGGGCTCCCTGGAGCTGTCAATCATGGACTTCCCTTTCCGTCCCTCCCCTCCCCTTTTCCTTCCATCTTTCTTCCTTTCCTTCCTGCTTTCCTCAGAGGCACTGACACCCGCACCTGCACGGACAGGGCTGGCAGCTCCTTGAACGCACCGCGGGCACAGAGCAACTCCACCTGCCTCTCCCTGCCGCTATGGGGCCGAGGGGCAGCCGGAGTGTGCCACCCTGTCCCCTGCTCTTCCTCCTCCTCCCCCTGCGTGCCGCTCCCGCTCTGTACGGAGAAGAAAGACGGCTCTCCCGGCCGGAGCTGGGGGAGGAGAGGAAACCGAGCCTGGAGTCTTCTCGGAGCCACGCTAGGAGAGCCCTGGTGCCGCTGGTGCAGCTCAGAGCAAATTGCCTTGGGGGGCTGTGGGGCGCAGGGGAGGGTCGAGGGGCTTGAGATGGGGACGTGTTCGGGCATCACGTCCCGTACTGGGGGGCCTGGCGAGGAGGGATGCTGCCGGCGCAGCTCCACCGTCTTGGCAGTCGTTGATGTTGCCCCAAAGAGAAGACCGCGAGGAAGACGACGGTATCGGTACAGGGGAGAGGACAAGGACACCTCCAGGTAATCGGTACAGGGGGAGAAGACACCTCCAGGACAGGGCTCCAGGCTGGACCCGGAGGCACAGCCCACTCCGGTGCCGCCAGCCCCGGGCCCGCAACAGGCCGGGCATTGGAGGCTTCAGCAGAGCCGGGGACGGGACCGCTCCGCCCGCCGCCGCCAGCCCCGCTCAGGGCTTCCCGCGGCCGGGGGAGCCAAACGAGCCGGCTTCAAACGGCACCGGTGGTACTCTGGAAACAGCACGGTACTGTGGTGGGGTTTTTATTTGAGTGGATCTGAGCACTACTGTGATTTAGCAGTTCAAAGTGTCAGTCCTTTTGTACGGATTTATTTTTTTGACAATAATCTGTCGAACAAAGTCGAAGGGGAAATAAATCCCACTCGCGACCAGCTATGGTGTAGTTAACATTTTCACTTTGTTGTTTGGCTTGCTGCTGGTGTGTTCTTGGGTGAAGTCAAAATTTTGCAGCTGGAGAGGACAGTGATTGCGGAAGGTGTTGTTTCAAGCTGTATCCCTAGAAAGCATTGTTCGGGCGTAGTTCGCTTGTAACTTTTGCAACATATTGGAAAAGCTTCAGACACCTGTAAGTAACCTCAAACCCCTCCAAATATTTTTACCGCTCCAGTCGAGGTTTAAAATGTGCCAGGCCGGGCTGGAAAGCGAACTGATAAGTATCCTGACAATTCTTTGAGTTTATATAAACTTGTTGGAGGGACTGAGCACGCTTGCATGCAACGAAAAATGAGGCGGTATATGGACATGCTAAAACCCCTGTGAACGGTGTTTCCTTCAATGTTAAAATAAATATTACAACATTAAGTTTCAGACTCTTACTTTGTCTTTCAATTTGTCTTTGCGTTGCCTTAGATTTCAATTATATACTTTTTTTTTCACGAAAGGCCATGCTATTTGACAGTTTAAGGTCCATATTATTTAAAAACATACAACATTTCTTTTGAAATATCGCTTATCTTGTGGATTACCTGAATGTGACTGAAACAAAGTAAGTATAGATTCGCGTATTTCCATGCTCTACAGGTCCCTATAATGCTTCCACTGCACTAGGTTTCTATGCCGCACATGTTCTGAGGAATACTTAAAAATGTGGCTGATTTCTGTTTCCAGAAGAAGGGGTGAGCAGTGACACGCTGCTCGAACCTCTCCGCGTCGACATTAGCGATGGGTGCGCACAGGAAACTCCCAGTAGAATTTCTTGAACGATTTCAGTACCCAGGAGTGGAGCCGGAAGCCAGCCACTCTCCTGGGCTCACGCAAAGTCCCACGCCCGTCGCGATGCTCTACCTCGGAGCCGCATTTCCCCCCAGGCGGGGGAGCGCCGTGCCCAGGCGCGGCCCCGTGGGCCCCGCAGCCGAACCCGCGGGGCTCTGAGCCCGGTGCTCCCGCCGCCCGCAGGACTCCGGCAGCAGCACAGCCGGGACGGCCCCCCCCCGAGGCGGCACCTGTAGCCGGACCTGCAGCCGAGCCCCCGCGGAGGGAGCGGGGCTGCTGTTCCGAAGGGCTCAATGGTGCGGGGCGAGGGGTGCGAAGCAAAGCGCGGGGCAGGGCGGGGATGCTCGGAGCTGCCTCCCGCGCTGGCCCGCCCCAGCTCCCTCAAATGCAAGCGGGGCCGGAGGGAGGAGGAGTAGCTCCTTATCCCTCCCCTGGTCTAAAAACTCCCGATCACTGGTCAGGCGCCGTAGGGGAGAGGAGGAGGCGAGACAAGCCCCGCCGTACCAGCTGCCGCTCCCTAAATGTACCTGTAGAGAGTTTTAAAAGGACTGATCCCACCACTCCCTGGCAGCCACAAGCGAATTCAAACCTCTGCTGACACTCGGTCCTGCTCCTCCCCTGTCCCGGCAAAGGGGTCGGAGCCTGCGGAGCTACTGTAAAGCAGGGAAGGGGCAGAAGGCAGGAGAGGACCCAGCCAGCACAATAACCGGGGCGGGAGCAGGGGGGGAGCCTTATGCCTGGAGTAATTTTCTTAAATTAGGTCCCCGGCCGCGGCCCATCCGGGGCTCGAGAGCACCGTGTCTGATGGGGGTTGGGGAACACTTGAGGTCGTGTAAATACAGTTGTCAAAGGCAGAGAAACACACCCTTTTTTTTTTTTTTTTTTTTTTTTTTTTTTTTTTTTTTTTTTTTTTTTTTTTGTGGACAACAGAGCGTAAGGCGAAATCAGGAGTTTACAGCACGATCCAACTTGAACGCGAGAGAAACTCTACGGTTGAAAAGGCACATTTGAAAGGGACCGTCTGCTTCTTACTCAATCAGCGCTTAATAAGCAACAGCCATTAATATGTGTTAATTGCAGCTCCAGCAGCGCTTGGGGGAATCTTGGAACCGTGTCAGGGAGGATCGCTGGCTTTTAAAGAATAACGTGATGCACCAAACCGGCCCCGTTTAATCCTATTACTAAAACATCCCTCCCTGGTCCCCAGCCTAACTCCTGACCGAGACCAACGAGCGCTTGTCCTCGAAGCTTGCCCAGACAAGGGAGCTGAGCGCCCCTTTCGTTTGGACCCTGCTGACCCTTGCTGGATTGATCTTCCGAAAATGTCCAGGCTGTTAGCGATGCTTAAGATAAAAGTTCACGTGCTTTTGTCTTTAATCCCTGGTTTAGGCTCGGATCCATGTTTTCCCCCAGGAGTTTCTAGCGTGGTAACGTGGCTGCTTAATGGATCATTGCAGGATGGTTCTGCAGACCAAAGTCGTTAGGAGACTTTTTTATTCCCCATCTGACATTGTCACATAAAAAAAAAAAAAGTTCAAGTTTGCCTGCGAGGCAGCCCACCTCGCTTCGGTACTGACATGGCTGGACCGACCTTCCAGCCCACCGAGAGGAGAACAAATCATTAGTTCCGACAAGCGAACTCCAGCTCCTCCTGTGACTTTCCTGGTCCCTCCCCGCATGGATATCGATGCTGCGCCAGAGACTACACTTGTCCCTGCTGCTCACGTATGCGGGAAAGCAGGGGATACTTTTGATCCCATCACTAAAAATGGTAACATTTAAAACAAACATCTTGAGTGCGACCCGGCAGTGTCGTTTGGGTACAGATCGATTCCTATGAACTGAGCCTCCCAGTGCATTCAGCAGGCACCGGCGAATGTTGTTTTTAATCACTCCCCCCTCTCCCTCCCCTCCAGCTGAACTTTTATTTGGCTTCTGACTACAATAGCAGGCTGCAAACAGACCTCTCGGAGCGCCGGCTGAATAGACCCTTTTCGAGCCCGGATTGTTTCCACCGCCACAAAAAAACAACCAGTAGCTCCGTTTCTTAATTGGGTTGTTCCTGGCCCTCGTTCATTCAGGTGTTCGCGAGGAATTTGTTTATTAGCTTTTGACAAACAGCCCCTCCTGGTAATCGCCTCATGGGTCTGGCTTCAGCGGGAGCGGAGGGATGCGGAGGGAGGAGGGGCGGGTGGGGGCTTTGCTAATAAGGACTCTCTGCATCTCCAAGTTACCAATTAACAGAGTTGTAGAGGGGACCACCAGCACAGGACACCTCACGAGGGCTCGCTCCAGAGCCCCGAGGACACGAGAGACTTCACTCATGTGTTTTCACGCGAAAACAGCAATGAAAAAACGAGCACGAAAAGTGGTGCTTAAAGAGACCCCCGCTGCCCCCTGCACCGGTGGCGGCTGCTGTAGGGCAGCCTGTGCCGAGCCTGGTGGGGAATCTCTTTCCAAAGAGACGCGGCAGTAATCGGAACTTTGTGCAGCTTCCCTCCGCTGTTACAGTACCAACAGCACAGTACCCCCGAAAGAGTTGGTAAGCGCTGGAACAGGCTGCCCAGGGAAGAGTCATCATCCCTGGGGGGATTTACAAGGCGCGTAGATGTGGCACTTAAGGAGATGGTTTAGTGGTGGACTTGGCAGTGTTAGATTAACAGTGGGAGTCGATGATCTCAAGGGTCTTTGCCAACCTCAATGATCCTATGATTCAATCACTGTAACACCTCCGCTCCCGCAGGGATTATTCTTCCCACCTCTGCGCAGGAGGAGGACCCCGCGCCCGGCAGTTCCGAGTCCCCCTCATTTCTCGGTCTCCCTCCAGCCCCCCGTGCCCACGGCAGCAGCGCTGCCCCAGCAGCCTCCCGGGGGAAGAGCGCTCCCCGGAGTGGCCCCACTGTCCTCTCCTGCCGCCGCGGCCCGGGGACACAGCCCTGTGTGGGACTGCACTGGGCTGGAATGGACCCCCCCACGCCAAAGTGTGGCGCGGGGACACGCGTGGGGAGGGTGCGCGAGCGGGAGCAGCCCTGCCCACAGCCCGCTCCTGCTGCAGGGACCCGGCCGCCGCGGGCACCCCTGCGCAGTAAATGCCCTTTAGCGCGGGGCCATGGGGCTCCCAAAAAGCGAATTCCTCCTCGCCGCCCCGGCGCCGCTCGCCTCCAGCCGCCTGCAGCAGCTGCCGCAAGACGAGGGGCCCCCCCGGGCTGGGAACCCGGCTGTCCCCCCACCTCCGTTACTTGCTGCGGTGCTTTAATGACTCTTTGCGCGGCTGGTGACAACCGAGATGTCGCTGCACTCCTTGTGCAGAACAACACAATCATCTCTGTTTCGCCCATTTAAAACTTAGTGGATCTTTCCTACAACGTCTTCTATACAGATCTAGTAATTCACCTTGTTTGCTGGTAATGATGGCTGGGCTCCTTTTTATGAGTTAGATTACAAACCAGACATTAATTGTAAAACTCTAACTTGCTAATTAGCTGCAAATAAACTATTCATTAGTGGCAAATTAAAACCAAAACACACCTTTTTCCTACTCTCTGACATACAATTTCGAAGGCACATACTGTTTCAAACTGCAGCCTGTATCACTGGCACAGCAAATTGAGACCCTGAAAGGTTTCTCTCCAGGATAAATAATTAAAATATATTATACTTTAATTGACATTATAGAGGACACAAATGAGGTTTTCCTTTTAGAAAGAAATAGCAGTTTCTAAATAAAGCTTTGCAGGCTGCAGAATGGAGGTTTCAACCAAATGAATAGTCATTACTACCTTTTCAATGATGTGGGCCTTTTGATCAGAAAAGAAATTAGCTCTAAAGGACAGACAATAGGAAGCCTGCCCTGCAATAGGAAGAAAATTAGATGGCTAAGGCTCTTAACAACACCTATTTCTATAAACCATGAAGCTTTTTGCTTTTCAATTACAGCTGTTCATTTTATATAAGGGAAGTGGAAAAACACAGGGGGAATATAAACTCTGTTGCACCAAAAAAGCCCAAGACAGGGCAGGCAGTCTTCCCATTTCCCTTTGTTTTTATTGTAATCAGTTAACTAATATTACATATTTTGTAATAACAAGAGTATCCAGTGTAGCATTCTACAGGACAATCATGCAATCAGGATGGACTATATTCAGTAAAAGAAACAGTAAAACATGAGAAACTTTGTTAGGTAGTTGGATGTTTCAACCGCACATTAAACAATGTATTTTGCATGTGCATCTCATTCTTGTGTGCGTTTTTCAGAGAAAATAAAACAAGACTAAAGAACTTGAGGAAAACAAAATGCTGAATAACACTGCAGTCTTTTGCTTATAGTTAAAAAACTAACTGTAGTTCTTCTGAATTGAAATGAATGTTCTTCAACTATACTCAGGGCTGAGAGATTATTTCAGACATGTTCTCCCTGCATTACTTTTAACTCATACATCTTGATTGCTTTAGAAATCATACTCTTGCTTTTAAAACTTCAAATTAACTTCTTGTGTAACAACTTTAAAATATGGGTTCTCTTTCAAATTATTACATTTGGACATTAGTTTTTGAATAGTGTTATTTCTCCTGAATATAAAACCAACATAAGTTTTCTTATGAATCTGAGACACAATCATAAATGCACACCTCTCTTCCTCTGTGATTTCTCTGTAGCCATACTTTTATGTTTAGGCAGAACAAGTAGATGATAATTTATTATTAGCCACAGAATATACTGTAACTGAAATAACCTTTCAGTGATGGATGATTTGAACATATAACAGCTACAAAGCTTTATCATAAACAAGTCCTGTTCTCATATTGACTCAGCTGGACTACAGATACCTCTTTAACAAATAACATAAAATCAAAGATTCCCCCTCCTTTTATTTTTTTTTCATTCTTCTTATATATCTATTCATTTATTTATCTTTCTTTAATTCTTTCTCCTTTATCCCTTTATATTTTCTTTTATTTTTCTCTTCCTCTTTCTCTCTCTGTCTCTCTCTCTCTTATTGGTTTAGAAATAAGGCTACAGAGCTAATTCAAAGGGGTGATCAAATATATATATCAATTGTTTTTGCTGTGATAAGGTGTCTTATAATTATCCTTTTCACCCTCAGACAAGGCAATGTTAAACAAAAACTACTTTAATTGTTCAGAAAATTAAATCACATTTGTTTTCTATTTAGAAGTTATTTTAATATGAAGTATGAATGACAGGTTTTTATTCAGTGTCTGTATCCCTCTTTACTCCTGCTTTGGCCTTGTGGTATATATGAATAAACAATATGAAACAGTTTAATCTTTTAGGGATTATCTCCTAACTCACTGATTGGAGTCACTAATGTCAGTATTTGAAGTAATCTCTCTGCTTGAGAGCGTTTAGAAGATTATGATTAATGTAAGTCTCTGCCTCACTTTTTACTGGGACAATACTTCCAAATGTTTTGTAAGATCTTAATTAAAATTCCATTTTATTTTAAATTAATTTGCCTGAGAAAAGTTACTCATACTAGCTAGTGGGAAATACTTCCCTCCATTCAAATAAGTGTAATGGAGACTTGTGCAATTCACCATACAAAACCTGTATAAAGATGTGCATCAGTGAGGAGATGAAGAACTTGGGAAAACCCAGGGCTGGTGCTGCACTTCCCAGTCCAGACCTCACAGTCATGTTTTACTTATGTTAATATTTTCAGTCCCTGTAAACAAGTGGAGGGCAAAGAATATATTACAATAATCAGTGCAGTTTTTACTTAACAGCATTCCACATGAGGTAAGGAGGTAGTAGCTTTATTTACGAATGGGAGATTCAGACAGTGGGCATAATAGTAACTCACGAAAACTTCCTGGAAGACAGAGGAAATATATGGAATCAGATCTCTTGGGTTAGATCAGATTAGCCTAGGGTTTTATAATCTTGCTTATCTGTAATTGATCATGGCCATAAATATTACAGGCTGAAAAGGACTCAAAGCAAACCTGAACTCATGGAAAGGGAACGGTCAGGTCTAGATTTTGTAACTCAGTGGGAACAGTCCAAATGAAACATCAGGATGAAAGAATCCGGAGAACGGAGAAAATGTTATCAGTCCCATTTAAAGTTCTACATATTTGCAGCTCGGTTAAGTAATACGTAGAGAATATGTTTTGAATGAACTGGGGACTGACTAGAGTGGCATAAAAATATTCTATTACATTAATCATAGCAAAAAAAAAAAAAAGATGAAACTTTCTGAAGAGTTAGTCTGCAAAAACCATTTTTTTCAAGTTCATATCAGACATAAGTAAGACAGATGGTCTTGGTTTACAGCCAGGAAGTCTACCGAAACGCAGAAAACCTACACTTTCATGCACCAGCATAAATGGGAATAGTAATCACATGTCCCTCCTTAGCAAAAGTCCCATGGCTCCTGTGCTGCTTAGTTAATGGGATGATTTCCTAATCCAGGTAAGGGCTCTCTGCAGCGTTCAGGTGCTTCTCAGGTGCTGCCACAGGATGCAGGGCTACCAGGTAGAACATTGTCATGTAAGGGAAAAGTGTTACTATTTTTCCTATTCAAAACTAATCACGAGCCATAGAACATATTTAAATTCACAGTGTTATTATTCCTTTGGATTTCCTTAAGTGTCTGAGGAAATGAGAGCTACTGAGAAAAGATGTCTGTGCTGCTCTATAGAATGAAAATACACAATCAGAATTAAGCAACAATCAAACTTCCCTGACTAATCATTTTCCCTTGATAACTGTTTCACCACGGCTGTGGATTAATCAAGTAAAGATGTGAGCTGGAACCAACTACACATTTTTAAGGTTTGCTAGTTTATGTGAGGGAAATCTGCACACTTCCAGATTGAGGCTGATGTGAGACCTGCTGGATTTACACAGGATTGATACTTACGCTGTTACAGTTTACTTTTTAAAAATTTCGTTTGAAGATTAAGAGCAAAGCCAAGTTCCACTGTTTGCTGACACCTGCTAACTTCCTGCTCAAAAAAGGACAAGATGACACAGAGGAGGTGAACTGGTCAAAAGAAAACCCTTTATCTCTAGCTCTTTGGGTCTGATCCCAGAGGGTTACAAAAGAAAATAACTACTACCTGGTAGGTGTTGCTGGTGTATGTCCACTGAGCTGGAAATCATTGGTTCTCTTACTTTGTACTTATTTTTGCATCATTAACTCTTCAATAACTTGCAATTATAACTCAGTCATCATGAACTGAATGTGGTAAGAGGACTGCACATAGCACTCCTTCCCATAAAGAACTCTCCTAGTTAAATTGCCGGGAAAGTGTGGATAAACACGTCTTGTTTCTGTTCATACCATCACATTTGCAATGAAACAGAGAACTTCTGAGTTGAAAAAATTGCTAATCTGGTATTTCTCCCTATTCTTGTGTTAACATCAGGCCCATAATAAAAGCAACATTTCCACATGCAGAATTTTACCAGAAAAAATGTTGCTAAAATATAAAGTAGCATTCAAATTTTTCTTGTCATTTGTCAGCATCTGGCCCTGCTACCATTATATGTCTTTCCAATCTTTGCTTTCCATCTCTTCAGAGGAACATATGTGATCTATTTTCCATTGGGCTAATTAGACAACTAGGAACATGAACTATTTATAGACTTGAAGATATATACCTGACCCTGGGCCTGCCTAGAACAGAGCTGAAATGGTTATACTAATCACAGACCTGCCATTTTTGACAGCTACATGTTTGCAAAATGAGAGGGAATTTTAAATTCCGATTTTTACTTATTATGCTCATGGCATCAGGCCAGGTCATGCATATGTGCTGAATAAGATCTTTCAGAACCATGATGACTACAGCAGATATATCTCAAGGTCATGTAATACCTAAAGAATGATGATAACTTGTAACACACTGTTTAGCTGTTCATGTTATGCCTGTCATGCCCCCAAAATTCTGGTGTTTACAGATGGATGACAATGTTACAGGTAGGACAAATATATACGTACCCACACATACACTGGTAGTCACAGCCACTGAACAACTTAGAGCAAGAACAATACAAACCTGAAAAATCTCTTTCTACTTTGTTTATTGTGGTAGTTGTCCGAGACTGAATCGGGATTCCCACTTAAGTAGTGAAGTAACAGACTAGGCACTATACAGCAGAGACTCTGAACTTTTTAATGGCAGAACACATTTTGTTCTGTCATTCTTTTCACCTACAGTGAAACGGTAATTTTATATATAATTATCGATGTTTCCCAGTAATTTGTTCTACAAACAAGTCAGTTTGCATTACCATTTCTAAAGTCTGAGACACAGGAGTAGGGCAAGCTTGAGAAGACTCTGTCAAATGGGAATTTAACATTTCTGGTTTTACAGCACCTGTTTTCTTAAAAATATTTACCAATTTTCAGTTCTGGTATCAGGTTATGAAGTTCCAGATTAAGAGCATTCTGACATGAGTGTAAATTCAATGATACAGTATGACTACTGCTGAGTTACCCTACATTTATCCCAATACCACTGAAATCCAACTGGACACTGGAAACTATTTATCTTTGAATTGGATCCAGATTTTCAGTAACAATACTACTCAAAACTACGGTAGGATTTAAGTCAGGCCTTGTAGACAGGATTCTAGATACCCTGAATCAATGTCAAAATTTCACGTAGGGAATCTGCAGACTGTTGTGAGAAGATCTATCTCAAGCAATTCAGATCTGTGAGCCTCTTGCTCAAATTAATCCCAGAGAGACATAGAGCAGCACTTGTCTCCCAGCTCTGGTCCTTGTCCTGTCTCTAGCACAAACTCAAGCTCTGGTAAGGTTGACTCAAGAAGTGTCAGGCCCTTATGTCTGTTATTATGTGGTGATTTTTTTTAAAAATCATTAATAAATTGCCTTTAAGGAAAAAAATTCATAATCCTCTTTAATAGTCATCAAGCTGTAAATGAAGCTTAACAGTAAAATTCGATTAAAAAAAAGGACAAATGTTACACTTCATTTTCCTCGGGAGGGAGTTACAGTCATTTTAAAGTCAGTACAATTTAGCTAGCTACTGAAGCCGCTATATGAAAAGAGTAACTAAATTACAGGCGTTTCTTTATTCCACCGTAAATTGACATGTTCTAACAAGACAGTTTGTTTGCTTTTATTGTTCAAAAGCCCCAAAGTCTCTACTGTCTGCTTCTCCACTTGTCTTAAATGTTTGATTAAGCACTGTGAGAATTGTCAGTATTGATAAACTTCTTTCCAGTACATTAAGCACTCTAATCCTTTACATTCCTACTCTATCTCAATTGCCAAGTCAGTCAGCTTCCTTAGTACTTCATTTTAGGCCAATATTTGCATTAGAAATGGTCTATAAATAAAAATTACTGTAATAGCAGGAAAAATTGTTTTTCTGCATCTGAAGAATTCTGACAGAAACTACACAAAAGGCTCTGCTTCTTCTAGAATCATTGGAATTAAATAGCTATGCAGTGACCTAATTAAAAAGGGTAATTAAACTCAGCACTTTTTTTCCAGTTTCATAAAAATCTTAATTTTGATGAGTGGCAATATTATTTATCTTTCCTTCATGAGCTTGAACTATGCAGGAGTGTTTTTGGTGTCTGTTCTGTGTTTTGGATTAGACTGTGTGTTTATTGTGACACTTTAATAGAAGAAGGTTTCCATCAGGAAGTTCAGGACTCAGGATGAAGTCTGTCAATTTTTGTCACTGTTAGGGTCAGCATTTTGTTTTTATTCTTTATTGCATTAATTTCTTCATACTGCTCCAACATTGAAGTTTGTGCCTCAAATATAGAATGTGTCAAATCTATTTTTCAATGCATTAAGTATTTAATTTAGAATGCAACATTGCACAATTTGACTATGTTCTACCTTATTTCCTCTTTGTCTCATTGAATTTCACCTTGGTGAATTCTGGGGATAGAAGCACATTTCAGGACACTAGGCACATGCTGTA
>VZTO01009591.1:0-80794 GCA_013400615.1 Syrrhaptes paradoxus | reverse complement strand
CCCCTCAATTTGAAGATGACATGTTCCAGGCTATTAAATTGAGTGTTAACATCAGGAAAATAGCTTGTGGTAGACATGAATGTCCATAAGGGAAATATAATAATTGTGGAAAAATTCATATTGTCCTGTTTTCTTAGAAGTTCTCTTTCTGGAGTCAAAGCAAATCAAGAGCAAATCAAACTAAATGAAGTGAATACATGAGCTGAAGTATTACACCCCTTAATGGATGTTCTGGTGCAAAAGGAGAGGTCCTTTAGATTTCTGTAGTTTACTCCTCAAAGACGATTAGGTTAAAACAACATGCAAGCCCTCTGCTGTCCTGGAAATCTCCAATAAGAAGTCTGTCTCCCTCAAATCCCAGTGTATCTGAACCATATTCAGCAAGCACTTAAGTAATTGCCTAATTTACTTGAAGCTGAGCAGTAATTTTCCTTTCACTCGCAAGTATTTAGAAATACTTAATATATAGAAATGCTGAAAAAATTTAAAGTATATATTTGAAAGAATTGTGGTTTCTGGTATGTAACTCCTCATTATTCATCTTTGCATTATTTTCCTTTGTTGCAATGATGTATGACTTTTACTAGAAAAAAATAATATAGCTAAAACCAAAGAAAAAGCTATTAATGAAAAGAGTAATTCAGATAGCTCTGTATTAACTATAATTTCCATTCTTAACATCTGCAGTATCTTATGGAATCTGGATGTGATTTAGTTGTTAGGAGACATTAGCTCTGGACAGCCTGATCTCACATTTGGGGATTACTGTAAAGTAGGAAATGTTGGTGTGGAAATCTGCACTTCCTTCGTTGCACTCGTCCAGCTTTTAGTGGGTTAGTGACAGAGTGCAAGGGCTGTAACACAACCGCAGTTGATTTGCCTGCTGAAAATCAGCCTACAGGTTCAGGATTTTGAACCCTTTATGAATAAGAATTCCTATGCAAAAAGTGATCCCTTATTGTGCCAGTGGAAGTGTTGTCGCTCGGTATTCAACCAGATGGGGAGAGTAACTGAAAACTAATTCAGAAATCAAATCACTTTCAGGCTAAGCCAGTTTCTGTTTCCTGTTTGAGTTGCAGCAGGAGAACCTGTTTGCCCTGGTATTGCAAACACTTCTGATTTCTTAAGAGCCCGGTGCAAAGTTGATTTAAAAAACAAACAAACAAAACCCCCTGAACTAACCAACCAAACCCAACATATTGCAATAGTGGGGGAAACTTGCTTTGTTTGGCAACCATTGCACCTACCAGAAGATGAAGCAGCTTTGAGAGCATCTCAGGCTTTTTCCTGGAAGGACCAGATGCTGTATTTACAATAAGTAAATAAATAAATAAAAATCTTATCAACCTAAGGGGCCTTAGCCTTCTCAAAGGATTAAAGTGCTTTCATTCATTTAACCAGTTACAGCTTCATCACGGCCTGCCAAGTCTGATGCTTCTGGAGCTGAGCTCTAAAGCTGTAACGTGGGCCTCTGTCCATATGTTCACAAGAGGCTGGAGACGAGATTTACAGCCGTGTGCTGATGTGGCCTTTTCAAAAAGTTGTTCTCTATGCATGAGTAACATCTAATTTCTTCTTATTGTCTGTTTTACACTGCTCACTGTAAGTTATTTCTGAGTTCTTTAGTGATGTAATAGGCAAAGACTGATAAGAGATTATTGTCAAATTTGTTTCCACCCTGTCACCTATCTTGAAGTAAACATGACGTAAGTCTGTCAACTGATTAAATTCCAGGACTCTTAAAAACAATGAAGGGGGAAAAGCTTCACATGTAGAGAGTTTCTCCCTTTAGAAGTAATCCTGTATTATTTTAAGTTTTCCATTTTCTAGTTTCTGTAACATTCTGGGTAGAAAATGCACTTGTAAATTTAGTCTGTTTAAAAATCTATAATAGTCAGTATTGTTAGAAAAACAAATATTCATTAGCATTGTTACAGTTAAAGCAATGCAAAAATATCTTACCACAATGCATATGAAGATAAAAAAGGAAGAAAAACTTGGAAGTTGAGAACGTGGGATTGCTGTGTGCTCTGCTGGGGCTCTCCCCTCCTGAGCCTCGGTTTAACTGCTCAGTCGCACTTTTGCTGTGTCCTTAAGCTGACTGTAGGGTGTTCTGATGGCTTTGTCATGTTAAGGCAAGGATGAAGGCAGCTCTTATGTTTATGTATGTGTATTTACACAGTGTTTTGGATACTGGAAAAGCACAGTGTAGATGAGTTTGTGAAGTGGTTGCAGCAGCGTGAAGTGGATGAGGAGAAGATGTATGAATTAGCACCTGGCAAAAGATAACACAGCTGTCAGAAAAACAATAACAGCTGTTATCATGTAAAGTAGTAGATGTGCTAGATTAGGAAATAGCTCAGAGNAGAAGATGAAGCAGCTTTGAGAGCATCTCAGGCTTTTTCCTGGAAGGACCAGATGCTGTATTTACAATAAGTAAATAAATAAATAAAAATCTTATCAACCTAAGGGGCCTTAGCCTTCTCAAAGGATTAAAGTGCTTTCATTCATTTAACCAGTTACAGCTTCATCACGGCCTGCCAAGTCTGATGCTTCTGGAGCTGAGCTCTAAAGCTGTAACGTGGGCCTCTGTCCATATGTTCACAAGAGGCTGGAGACGAGATTTACAGCCGTGTGCTGATGTGGCCTTTTCAAAAAGTTGTTCTCTATGCATGAGTAACATCTAATTTCTTCTTATTGTCTGTTTTACACTGCTCACTGTAAGTTATTTCTGAGTTCTTTAGTGATGTAATAGGCAAAGACTGATAAGAGATTATTGTCAAATTTGTTTCCACCCTGTCACCTATCTTGAAGTAAACATGACGTAAGTCTGTCAACTGATTAAATTCCAGGACTCTTAAAAACAATGAAGGGGGAAAAGCTTCACATGTAGAGAGTTTCTCCCTTTAGAAGTAATCCTGTATTATTTTAAGTTTTCCATTTTCTAGTTTCTGTAACATTCTGGGTAGAAAATGCACTTGTAAATTTAGTCTGTTTAAAAATCTATAATAGTCAGTATTGTTAGAAAAACAAATATTCATTAGCATTGTTACAGTTAAAGCAATGCAAAAATATCTTACCACAATGCATATGAAGATAAAAAAGGAAGAAAAACTTGGAAGTTGAGAACGTGGGATTGCTGTGTGCTCTGCTGGGGCTCTCCCCTCCTGAGCCTCGGTTTAACTGCTCAGTCGCACTTTTGCTGTGTCCTTAAGCTGACTGTAGGGTGTTCTGATGGCTTTGTCATGTTAAGGCAAGGATGAAGGCAGCTCTTATGTTTATGTATGTGTATTTACACAGTGTTTTGGATACTGGAAAAGCACAGTGTAGATGAGTTTGTGAAGTGGTTGCAGCAGCGTGAAGTGGATGTGTGAGAATATCGCTGAAGGATAGACGGTGTCCAGAGGCTTTGTCTGTAACTCATTATCTGGGTGATGTTCTCCCTGCAAACCACAGCTTTATTTTAATGTTACTTTTAAGCATTTTTCAGGACATACTGTTACCTATCTGCTCACAGGTAAATAAGGTGTTAAACTGATCTTCTTCAATGAGTGTCAATGGTGTGAGTTGGGCCTAACTGTGACTCATTTTGTTTTGGCAACTCCTTATTTAACTTAAAATTGCGTGTGAGTTACTGGGATATAGTGGCAGCAGTAAGTGACTTCTCCGCGTGCTTTGTTAATAGTTTGCTCATGCAAGACCAGTTTTTTTTCTGTGTGGACTCCTTGTCTCCCTTCCCTTGCCTTGCCAAGGGGAGTGATGTCCAGGAACATGTTGTCCTTGCTCATTTCAACACAGGATGGGCGAAAGAACAATTTATTTATTTATTTTAGTCTTTGCTTTTGCCTTTTTTTTTTTTTTGTGGTGGCAAATTCACATGTGGCTTTTGTAATGTGGAGCTGCTATTAGGTTTTTGTATTACTTCCTTTGTGAGTGAATGAGTTGGTTGAATTGAGCCTTAACAGCAGATAATTTTTAATTATTGGACTTTTATTCTGGAAGTTTGAAAAATCTGAACTAGGGAGGCTGGTTTAAAGTTTAGTAGATACTCTAGCACTCTTCCAAACATGACTTGATAAAGTGTTGGATATAATGCAGATATTTCTAAAAGGAAATAGGATAATCTGAAGCTAGGCTGTCTAATATCAAGGAAAAAGCATCAAAAGTTGACAGAGGAACCAGAGGCTGGCAAACTATCACACATAGCAGTTTTGTTGAACACATTTTATTTTCTTCTTTGAAACTACAGATGTATTGAAGAAAACTGTTGTGTGGTGGGATTTTTTTTTTATTGCTATCTACCAGTCTAACTTCAAAATTAGCATCGGACTTTATTGATATAGAACAGTGCAGTGGATTGCAAAAGGTCCATGAAAACACATGGCACACTAGTGTGCTGAGCATGCTTTCAGTCAGTACTCAAATACAGTAAATAGTTATGTTCTTAGTTATTTGAAAAACCCATTAGAAACACTGGTGAGGATTTAGAATACAGCTGCAAAATGACTAAAGCAAGAGAAAGTATCATGCAGTAAAAGGTTCAAAGAATTTAAAAAGTTTAATTTACAAAGCGAAAAATTGAGGTGTCTTGCTTAAAGCGGTGCGTTCCTTCACAGTGAATGCCCGTTGCTGAAGAGCTCCATAATCTTCCAAATAAAAGCATAATGAGAGTCAGTGGCTAGAATCCACAGTCAAATTTGGTTTATTTCAAATGTAAATATGTTTCTAACAATGGAGTGATTAACTATGGAAATAGACTGTCAGTGGAAGCTGTTTTCTGATGGTTGTCAGCTCTGATCTGAAAACATCAACACCTACAGCTTAGCTCGGTACAGTAGCAGGGTTAATTACAGATGTAGCTGGGTGAAATGTAAAGACCTGTTTCAGGAGAGCCGGAGGAGATGATCTGATGGTTCCCTCTGGCCTTGAATGAGTGAAGAAATCAATTACATACAATCACTTTTGCCAGCTGAAAACAGAACAAGAGAAAGAAGATTGTGATTAGTAGATCCCCAGTTTTTTAAAGGTGGTGTTTGTTTGTCTGGATGTTTTTTGCTTCTTCAGGTGTTGCAGATTATGGATGCTGTGGTTTGAACGGCTCTGAAAATGCCTGGTCTGTGTGACAAACACAAATATCCAAGCAGTGCTTTTCAAGAGTCACCGTAAATAAGTGCTCAGGCAGAAGGGGAGACAGAGCAATTCTTGTTCACCTTTTAACTCCGCTCAGCTGGTCTGATTAAGTGATACTGTTGTACTGGCAAAGCTTCAGACAGCAGCTCTCCTCTTTTCAGAGCAATCTGCATGTTTCCATCAATACTGTTTAAATAGCAGTCTCATTTTTTTTAGACCATCTCTGTTGGTTTTTTTTCTGGATTACACTGGTTTATTTGTTTCCTACTTGTGCTTATCTTTGGAAATGCGGCTCTACAAAGGTTCTCACAGTTTGCCATGCTCATCCACATGTGCTTTCATTAGGAAGTTTTTAACTGCGTCAGGTTTACAAATACTATTTTGCTACTTCATTTTACATTGCAGCAAATTAGTGTAAGCTTAGTTATAATTTAATAAATGGAATTTAATAATTTTCCTATGTGTTTGTAATTACGCTAGTGAATTGCAAGCAGATTTCCTCACCCCAGAATGACCCATAGCCTAACCTAGATTCTCTGATGTATTATTGCTTCATATTTTACAGCTTGACTATATTGAGTGTGATAACTGACTGAAAAAAGGTCTGGCAGCTCTTTTCTCTAATCTATTATTTAGTGACCTGCCTTAGCATGAATGAAGGTCATGGAAAACTGTCTTTGTGGTGGTGATGCCCCATTTTTCCGTATAACTTTTAGAGACTTTTATTAAACTTTTTTCCCTGTTTCTTTTAGAAACTGGGCTTTTTAATTTAGTCCTTCATGTACTACTGGGAAGTAGATCTGCTGATAAATGTAGCTAGGTTTTTTGTGCTTTGGGGTTTTTTACATTTTTGCTATAGTTCTTATTTTTAAATATTTTTTCTATAATTCTGTAATAAATGTAATTCTGTAAGTACAATTATTTTTTCATATTGCTATGTACAGTTTAGTGTAGTCACAGCTTAATCTTTTTCCCCTTTAGAGCACTAAGTGTAAGTCTGTATATGTACAGCTACTTTCATGCACAGAAAAACCTTTACCCATACTGTGTACATTAGCACCAAGGGAATAAGTGATTATTTTCTTGAATGCTTTCAAGGCAGGTGTACTGTCACATGTAGAGTGCTTAGCTGCAGCTGGAGGTAGATGTATTGCTTGAAGCAGATGTCTGTGAATGATTGGAAGTTTTCAACAGAGTCAGGCTTCATAGAGCAAAGCTGACCCTGCCTTTAAAGCTGAAGACTTAGAAGGCTTTTGCTTGAAACTGAGCAAAACTGTATATATAGAACTTCATTGATGCTATGAGCACTTTACTGCCACAGCGTACGCCGATTCCTACTACTGGTGAGGAAACACATTTCAGTGTTTGCAGAAAGCAGAGATGTAGCCGGTTATTCAAAGAACCTTCCTAGGTTTGGAAAAAAAAACAAAAATTCTTTGGCATTCTTCCTTGCATCTTGTTTTAAAATAACCCTGGTACCATGGTTACAAGACTAGTCACGTTGCTATTTCTCCTGGGGAGCTCATGTTATGCATCCCCATATGTTCTTCGGGATATGAATTCCTCCATTTGCTTGCTCCCACCGGGCCTTGGATTGCGGTCCTGTGCACATCCACGGTGATCGCTGCAGCAGGTCCAGCAGGCACTGGTCATTGCCAAAGCTTTTCTACTGGATCGTGTCTCCCGCTTTCTGATTTGGATGCAGTGTTTTCAAAATAAATGCCATACATTTTTTATTTAAATGTGGAGAATGAGCAGGGCCAAGGTATGAAACAGAAAGGAATGAATGTTCTGCACCCAAGTTTAATCCGTGTTATCCTGGAGCTGACCTTACTTACCTAGAGGTTTATTTACAGTTTGAGTTGAGGGAACAGATTGCAACAGTTTTTCCTGTCTCTGGGAGTCTTCACATCTAGTTACCCTCTTCCCCTTTCATGCTTCAGATGGCTCTTATCTTGTGTGCTCTGTTTACCTTCTATGGAAAGGGTTTTTGTGCATGTGTGTGTGTTTTGGCAATTGACTTATGGTGCTTATTTAACACCCACCTCCCCATGTCCCCCTCCCCAAAACAACAACAAAACCCAAAAAACAAACCAAACCAAAAAAACTGAACCCCCACCACTCCACAAAACTGTAACGAAATTTCTTGGCCTGGCTAAACAGCTCTGTACAAAGTGCTGAGGAGTCTCTGTGCAACCTGACTGTTGTCCTTGAAGGGATGTTCCTTATCTAGGCTATTGTTCCAGCTTTCCTGTCTAATTTCTTTAATGAGTTTTTTACAGCCTCTTTTGATTTACCTCCATTTATTGAGGCAAACAGTACAAAATTGAGTAGGGAAACAGTACTCACAGAACTAACCAATCTTTTCACCTAAAGATGCCTTCATTAAAAAAAAAACAAAAAACAAAAAACCAAAAAAACACAAAAAACAAGAAAACCCAACAAAACAAAAAACAGAAAACCCCCGAGCTTGCTAGAAAAGGAATAAGGAGAAGGATGACTTCAAAGACCTAGCATGGATTAGTAGCATAGTCACAAGCACATTTTTCTCTCACACTGCTCAGTTAAATTTTATTTTGATGTCTGCACTTACATTAATGAAAACCTGCTAGAAAAAGTAGGTTATGTATGGAGGTGAATAATGTGTTGTCTTAATGGATAATTCTTCCCGGGAAATACTTTAACAAATAATGTTACATAGTCCCTCTTCACGACCGTGCCCCAGAGGAGGTCTGGATTCCGTGTGACTGTTTTGGCTGGTTACGGTTCTTTTTTTCTAAGACAGCACTTGGGCTTGTTTTTTGAGAGGGGAAGTTTGTGTGTTCTCTGCCAAGGACACAGAATACCAAGCGTTCTACTAGTTACTATATTAGGCTGAGTCATGATAGCTGTAAACTTTGTGTATTTTTATTCCATGAAGAGTAATAATTTGCTATGGTGACACTTAAAGCAAAATAACACAGGTGATCTGCAGATAACTGATGTTTCAGGACTGCCTCTAATGAGAGAGAACTTCCACCTTAAATATGGACAAAAGATGTCTCTTGTCAGCTTTCTCATTTTAGTAATATCAAAAAGGGTTAATTATTCTTTCCTGGTTTTCTGAGGTTGGTGTAGATCAGGTTTTTTTCTCCTCTCGTCAGCTGAAGCCCTGAACTACTAACAGAGCTGTCGGCTCTGGGAACCTGGTGAGCCGGTGGCTGGAGCACAAATGCGTGTGACATCTCCTGTGCACTAACTTGGTACTTTGTGGACACTTAGTGCTTTCATGCAAGATAATGTCCTCCATGCCTAGATTCCTCACTGTTAACCTCTTGTGTGAACGCTTCCCAAATGTATTGATAGGAATTATCTGGCGTACTGTGATCATGCACTTGAATTTATGACACAAGAAGCTGCCTGTTCCCTAGCTGTCCTGGGAAGTTCCCCCCAAGAAATTGAGCGTCTAATGTAAAAAGTGTATGAAACCCGAGTATACTTTTTAGTATATAAAAAGGACAACTGCAGTCTTTGTGTTAGCAGGTCACATCCAAGCTCTCTGCTGAGGCAATGAAATATTCCTCATTGTATAGTAGGTGCTGGAAAATACAAGTGAAAAAAGCAGTGGCCCTGAAAATCTCTGTCTTGAATGAAGGGACTCTCTTGAAGAGGTTTTCATTAACATTTGCTTGTCTTCATAACGCTATGTGCAGGCTGAACAGATTTTTCACACAAATAGGGCACAACATACTGTCATTCTGACCTGCAAGAGTCCCGCAGTTCTGGCTTGGGGCCCTTCTTGGCGAGTGCCAGCACACTGAACACCTTTTGCTGCTTTGCTTAATTTAATTCTTCCCTCCCCTGGGCATTATGAAAAACTGTATCTTGCAGACATTGTAAGTAATTTGAATGGCTGTAAACATTTAGTCTTTTGAGTTTCACAACAACTGATTTTTAATCTTGCAATTAGGAGTATTTTTTTTTGGTTTTGTTTTTAGAAAAGTGAAGGAAAGATAAAGAAAATTATTCTCCCCTCCCTGAGAGTTCAGATAGCTGTTTGCATCTGAAATTTTGCAAAGTGCACAGCATTATGTTTTACATCAGTTCTTTTAAATGCAAGAGGATTGTGTTATGTAGTTTATCTGAAGTATTCCTTAGAGCAAATATGAAAGACTTCTCATGTCATTTCTCTTACTTTTTCTCGCAGAATTAGCATAAGAAATAAGCAGTTGTTGGAAATCCTTATTTGCTGATAGAAATTTGTGGGTAACTATAGTGAAAATCTGTTGAATTCAGTACACTGGTTATACTGAGTCTTGTTGAACGTATTTTTAATCTTACAGCCCTGTCAAGTCACCTAATAGAATTGTGGCCTTGGATTGTGAGAAACAAAAGTAGGGAATTGATTTTGGGTTTTATTTTTTTCTTTTTTTTTTTTCCCTAGACAATTTGATTGTGAAGATGTGTTCAACATATTAAACTCATAGGCAAAAGAATACACAGCTTGAAACAAGAACTGGCGACATCATTACTGTGCTTTGTGAACATGATTATACTGAAAGCTTTTTACGCTCTACTGGTTATTGTAATTTGGAAATGTATTAAATGCAGTTGTGTATCTCATTGGTTCAGGTTGGTGGAACAAAAGCTGGAGTCGTGCGTTTCTTGGGAGAAACTGACTTTGCTAAGGGAGAATGGTGTGGAGTGGAACTGGATGAACCTCTGGGAAAGAATGATGGAGCCGTTGCTGGAACAAGGCAAGTCTATCATCAGATAGCAGCCGCCTTAAAGAGTTTGCATGTCTCTCTTCGGTTTTGGTTTTTTAATATCTTACATGAAACTTCATATCAAGGGAAGTAATTAGGCTGTAAACCTGACTGTCTGATGGTGGTGGTGGGGGATCATTAGACACTGATTTGAATTTTATGACACCTACACATCTCTGAAAGTCTGCATTAACCCCTTATTCATGGGATTAGTTGATCTCTTCTACTCCCATGTGAATTGTATTCGTAGACTGGTAATGGAAAAAACAATTTCCTGCTTTTTGAACATCTGTGTGGTTTCTCAGCTTGGAATGAATGCTCAGTTAAGAAAATATCTCTGAATATCTAATAGCTGAACTTAAGGGAAGTCCTCCTGCATCCCAGGAATGGAAAGCTCCTGCACCAATAGTTGTCTCACTGTAGAGACTGGGAACAGTAGAGCTGCTTCTTCCGATAAGTCACCCTTAGAAAGCATTAATTCACATCACAGTTTAACTTCTGTTCTCACTTGGTATAAGGAATGGTCCTTCAACTCATTAAGAAGAGGTTTTACAAGGGTTGTGCCACCTTTCACATAGGTGATCACCATTTCAAATTTTAAGTTGCTTCTGTTTATATATAACCAAAGATGTATTCTGTATAATCAAACATGCATACATCTGTAGGTATGTTTGTAATAAAATATAAAACTACTTGATTTAACTAAAGTCTGATTTTTAACTCTGCTTTCACATTTGTTGGTAGCTCAGAGGAATGTATCAAAGAGGAAAGCTATGCATGTTAAACTTTGAATTGAAATTTTAAGAAACAGCTCTAGCTCAAGAGCTTACTCTGTGGAATTTCTGCAGTCTGATATAATAATGCTGTTTCAGCCTCTCAAAGTCCTCTTTCCAAATATGGTGGTAAAAAAATGTAATCTAACATAGATTGTCACCAGCTGTTAGCCTGTCCTTTAATACTTTTAGAATGTTGATCTAAAATTCTTTGTGAAGCCAGAATATGTATCTGAAAAGACAGAAGTTAATTTCATACATTCATCTGTCTGCTTTGCTTTTTTAAAGGTATTTTCAGTGTCAGCCAAAATACGGTTTGTTTGCTCCGGTCCACAAAGTTACGAAGATTGGATTCCCGTCAACCACACCAGCGAAAGCAAAGACAACTGTGCGAAAAGTGATTGCAACTCCCACAGCCCTCAAACGTAGTCCAAGCGCATCTTCCCTGAGCTCTCTCAGTTCTGTGGCATCTTCAGTAAGCAGCAAGCCAAGCCGTACAGGACTAGTAAGCTTCTTTTTCTGTTGCATGCTTTACATTCCCAAGCAGGAATCCACGTGGCACTTGCCTGTGGTCTACTTCCATAAATTGAGAATAGAACAGATCTTGGGCAGAGTACAATATGTATTTAATTGTGCTCTCTTTCATTCAAAGCATGCATGAAGGAAGGAGATCTTCGCTAGCCCTGAAGAGGAGCTGCATATTTGAATATTTAAGCTGACACAGTTAATTCCGGCTAACTGAGTTACTGCAGTAAGAAAGGGGCTTGTGATGCCAACAGACTGAAAAGGCATCAGTGTTCTCAAACTACAATCTCCACTTATTTGTTTGTTTTCCTAGCACTACCTCTGTCATACGGGGTTTGTGTTTGAGGATCTGGTATGCACTAAAGCTTCCATAGGTCCAATTTGTTTTATTAAGCAGGAAGCTTCAAATTGCCTAAAATGTAAAAGGTTTTCTTTTACTGTTAAGGAGACAAGTCAGCTGAGAAATACAGAAGTAGCAATTGTCAAGTCTTTGCTGACAAGAAGCCTCTTTCTTTTCTTTTAGATTTGTTTTTAATTCTATGAATTCATAAAGGCTAAATGTTGCAAAGGTGAATTCTAACGCAGTACTAATTCCACCTAATACACTTACTGTGGATTCTTTTAAAGTTGCTGTGTTACATAAATGTCCTAATCTTGGGTTGCAGCTGTAAAACGGAAATCTTCTGGGAAAGTTGAATTTTAAAAAGTCTCTCTTTTAAGGCAATTAAAAGGATAGAAATAATTGGGTTTTTCCATAGTCACCCTAGATTTTTCCCTTTTTTAAAACCGAAGTGCATAAATTAATTAGAAAGAGATGACTCCCACTGGCCTGGAACCGGTTAGCTGGCGTACTGTCCTACTGACCAGCAGGCGCAGAACCAGAGACATGACTTAGCCTGGTCCTTCCAAACTGAAGGAGATTACAAATGAACAGAGGTCAACAGTTGGTCAGGGCAACAAGGTTAATACCTTCTCACAAAAAGCGTAAGGGATTTTTATTTGGCACAAAGAGTGGGACTTCGTTACTTAATCCATTCTGGAAGCTGCACTTGCAGCTGCAGAGTGCCCCCTGGTTTGGAATCGGTGCAGTAGCATAGTGCTTGCTGCCTCAGGGCTGGGGCAGATTTTGTGAGCTGGTGGTTTCGCATTAATACGGACCTCTACATTTTATTCTGTGTGCTATGATACTCTAAGCAGCAGTCACACATTGTAAATGTCTACAGTATGTTTGCTTATTTTGGCTCTGTGTTGTGCCCTGGGGCTTTTGCATGTTTTGGGCCATAAAATATAAAGCTGCTCTAATCCATTATTTCTGGAACTAAAATTCCAGCTCTCTTCCAGCTCTTTTTCTCAGGCAACATGAACATTTGATGACCGTCCAAGTTAAAAGGACTGTCAAAATAATTCTGACACTTTTTCTTTAAAAGTTAAGCTGCTGAAGAAACAAGATTTCCTGAAATCAGTTTTGACACAGGAGAGTTTATGCTTCAGTTTCTAGGAAAATTATAGCTTACATAGAAATTGCTGGACTCTTAAATAGTCTTCTGAATTAGCAGGGTTGTTGCTGTTTTCTTCATCTGTAAGAAAAGCAACTGTCAAAGCAGGTGATCTAATTTAAGAGGGCTGTCTGATGCAATTAGTATTTATTTCCAAGTCTGAAGGAAGTTGATGTTTCTCTGAAATCTTTTGGTTTTCTTTTGGAATCGACAATGAAGTCAAGTTTGATTTGAAGAGCTAGTGTTGTTAAAAAGCAATACATTCTGGAATGAGATACCCTCTAGAAACTGAGAGGATCTGAAACAACTAATCTAAGCATCAAAGTGGGAGATGGCTTGTTCTCTCTCGTACCTTTTCAGTCACTGGATACAGCATTTGAGGTGGATTGTAGACATATCATTCAGGGCTGTGAGTAGACAAGTTAGAGAGATTGTGTAGCAATCACGGTAACAGAAGGGGAGGTACGTTCGTGTTATGCTTTCTGTTGGGGATGTTGTCCAGTGCCGGCATTCCAGGCTGTATACAACAACTGTTCTTCAACATTTTGGTCTCTGAAAGTATCATGGAAGGAACACGGTCCTATTCTTGGGCGCTACTATTAGTGAGAGAGCTGAAGGTTAATGTAACAGAAAAGCAAGCCTTTGTGTGTTGGTTTTTGTTTTAAATAAGACTTTAACTGAGATGTCATTCTCATTTAATACTTAGACAAATTTCTGAGCTGTTAAGCTTAAAGTCCATTTTTTATAAGCTGTACTAGATATTTTTTTTATTCAGTTTTTGCTGTTTTCACAACTGTTGCTCACTTTTACTACATAATTTCAGTTTATTTGCTTTCCCTTCTAGCTCAAAAACTCTTGAGGAAGTAGAAGACAGGGCCATGCTGAATTTTCACTGACACTGGTTCCATTCAGTGGAGCAGAGATCATGCAAGGTCAAGGAAAACCCTAAGGTTCATTTGAGCTATAGTTCTCCAGATTGATTCATTTTTATCTATATTCTTTCATCTTTCAGATTTTTTTCAGAAGTAATTTAATTCCAAGTGATATAAAAGTATGTTTTAATCAGATACCAATTGTTCTTCTTCACAACATTTTAGGTGTAAGGCTGGCTTTTTAGGTCAAGGTGAATGCTTTTCATCCTGGATGTTTTATTGCCATAGTAGAGGTGCCAAGTGCTAGTTAGAGTTCCAGAAGCTTTTGACAGATTGTTTGGAAATGTTACACTGTTGCTGGTGACTTGATAATTAGAGGCACAATGTTTTTAACTTGCTAAAAGGCTGCCTTTCTTTTTGTAGTGCAGAAATATGCTTAAAAACATAATGAGCTAGCCTTTGTGTGAGTCTACTAAGCACACCTTCGATTGCAACCAGCCTTTTGTTTTCATTTCAGCCCTTCTGTCTCCTACTCACTAGCTGCTGATTGCTACAGAGCAGTCTTACTACACATATATGGCCGTTGTTAAATTGTAGAAAATGAAGTGATTTAAACATAAAAGGAGAAGGTGCAGTAGGTTACAGAAAGCGTTTGCTTTACTAACCCAATGTTTGTAGAGTCTGGAGATATCCCTTGTTTTCTCTCGATACAGAATGGTTTTTAACGTATTTACTTTGTGAAGTTGACAGAAACATCCTCCCGGTATGCAAGAAAAATCTCTGGTACCACAGCCCTGCAGGAGGCACTGAAGGAGAAGCAGCAACACATTGAACAGCTCCTGGCAGAAAGGGACCTGGAGAGGGCAGAAGTTGCAAAAGCAACCAGTCACGTAGGGGAGATAGAGCAGGAATTAGCGCTTGTTCGTGATGGACATGACCGGGTAAGAGTGGTATTGCTGTTCTTAAAAGTAGAGGCTTTAATGCAATTGACTTAATTTCCAGAGTTGTGTTCTCTTATTGAAGAGGTCTGGGAATAAGAGGTGGTGGTCTAAAACTAAAGTAGCCCATACCTGTGAGATCTTCCTTGTGGGAGCCTTGGCTTGATGAGATAGCAAATCTGCTTCGTTTAACCCATTTTTGTTGAACTTCTCTATGCATCTCTACAATCTTTTATTATGTACCTATTTGAGTATAACATTCCTGTCCCTTGGCCCATCACTTTACGAAATTGTGATTACTGACATATATAGATAAATAACTTGGGAAAAAAATTCACGTATTGCCCAATTAGTAGATTTTCTTTCTTATTTCTTCTGCTGCTTAGCATGTACTGGAGATGGAAGCAAAAATGGACCAGCTACGCGCTATGGTGGAGGCTGCTGATAGGGAGAAGGTGGAGCTCCTCAATCAACTTGAGGAAGAGAAAAGGTAACCCAAAACTGTCTGCCTTAGTGTAAGTGTTAAAAACGAACTTTGCGTTAAAAGCAAATGCTGTGGTGACTTTCAAATATGAAATAACTTTTGAATAATGCAGATATGGGCAATTAATGTATAAAATCATGTTGCAGTTTCTTAAAATACTTAAAAAACCCCCTCTCAAATTTGTGAGGGAAAGCTGAAGAAAGTGGACTTAAAGGCTGTATCAATTGTTTATAGCTGAGTTTCATGTAACTCATTCCTTTTAGTGTTGCTTTCTGTTATGAAGGATTTTATTTCTACTCATATGAAACTGATGGATCATACCTGGTCTTCCTGAAACACTGTTCTTCCACCTCCAAATGAAATTTTGATAATCTAATTTCCTGACAGTGCTGGATTAGGAATTCACAGTTTAGTTCTCTTGTGAATAAATTATTACAGTTAGTCATGGGCTGCTAGGTAGGGTCTGTCTCTTACAGGAAAACCACTAAAGCCATTCATTTGAATGCCTTTTTTATTTCCCTTTCATAACCATTTGAGGAAAGTGACTGAGGTTACCAAATAGGTAAGGTGAGGTTAGGAAAGGAAGTAACCAGATAAATTGTTGGGTCAAGGTTAGGTGAGGAAAGAATCTGATAAGTTATTTTGGTGGATTTGGAATGCTTTTGAAAAGCAAGATTCTGTTAGAACCCATTGCGAGCCATGTGTGTGCCCCTGAAATCGGTCAGATCTCAACCTCTCTGAAAGGTTTGCCTGAAACTACAAATCACAGATGAGAAAATACACTGGTAAACCCTGGCAATTCCTTTATAGGCTTCATGCAGCCTTTTTATGGGGCCCACTGTAACTGAATTTTCAAAATTAACAGTAAAGTTAGAGCTGGAATTATTTGTATATTTTCTATGAAGTAATCCGTTTGGCTTTTAAATTAAAAAAAAAAAAAAAAAAAAAAACATTTAAAATATAAAAAAAAAAAAAAAAAAAAAGCAGCAGCAGCTTTGCAGCACCTCCGTTAGCCTGGCTGTGGATGCACTTTGCTGAATGCCAGGTCAGTGGGGGTCTGTTTTACCGCAATCCTCCGTGGCCTTGAGCTCACCTTCAGCGTGTTGCTAGGCAGCGTGGCAGTGCCGCTGTGCGCCTGCTACCCATTCACCGCGGTGACGTCCTGCAGCCGGGAAAACATTTCACGGCTTCGGCAGTGTAATATTTCTCCCTCCCCCTGACCACTCCAGGCTTATTTACTTTGCAGGTTCTCTGCAATATCTATTCAAGTCAGTCTCAGCTGTGACTTGAAGTCAAATAATCTTTAATCTTCCATTTCCCAAAGCGAGACCCACTTCCAGTAATAAGTTCTTATTGCCCTTTTATTTTAGACATCCGTCAGTTGTAGAAATCATTGCATCAAAGAGAGTTACATCTGTCAGCCAAGCTGCAGGCCCCAGCAGTGTGTGTAATTCAAAGGAAAGAAGCCAGGCTTGTCTCTTCCTTTGAAACATCTTATGGTGTTGAAAGGATCAAGGGGAAAAGGAGGAGATCTGGCCCAGTGTTCACTGGGGTATACCAGAGTCAGGGGAGGGAAGAAGTAACTTTTTACAAATTTTATTTTAAGTCAGGTATTAGCTTCTCACCTCTGTGTTATCATTCAAAGACTCCTGTATGGGCAAGGTGAGTCAGTGTTCTTGCCTGTGCTCCCACTCTGTATCTTGCAGTTAATCTTGACAGCTAACATACTGTGCTGGAGTTCTGATGAGAGTTGACCAGCGCACTTCTAGGAGACCTGTGGGTATCTTGGATGGGTCTCAACTTTCTGACTGTTCCCTAGATGAATATACAAAATGTGAGATCAGGTCACTCTTTTGAGGATGTGCGGAAGGGTGAAAGAATGAGAGAATCAGTGATGACTTAAGGGTTTTCTTTTTAATTTGTCAGAAAATGCAACAAAATACTTCCCTTACAGGGCTGCAGTCAGTGGTGGTGTTTTAAAGACGGTGACTTTCCTTGTCTCTGATGCTTCCTGTGAGAGATTTCCCATTAATGTTTCTGGCAGTTCACTGGTACAATCAGAATGATGGCACTGTAGTTCTGATTTCCACTGAAAAGTGAGCTTGAAAGCATTTTCTTTCAAAGTTATCTGAATTTTAATGAATTTTCCCCACAGAAAAGTTGAAGACCTTCAGTTCCGTGTGGAAGAAGAATCCATTACCAAAGGAGACCTAGAGGTAAAATATCTCCAGCTTTGTAAACAGGATATATAGTAGGACACAGAAATGCAATCAGTTCAGAGAGGCAGGAGTGATTAACAGATGCAATACTGGTCCACGCTCATGCAAAGCACATGAAAGCGGTTCTCAGTTCTGCAGTCCTTGTGTAATTTAACTGTCCTGAAACTCCAGGATTGCACCTTAATTCAGTTACACACTTCAGCAAGGGTTGCACTGTGGAATGGGTGTAGTTGTTTAGAGTAATTAAATTAATTAATAGAAAACTCTACCTTTTGACATTTTATGTTATATTTTCTCTTACTAATGGTTCTGAAATTGCTTAGAAGTAACCACCACCAAAAAATCTTTTTAGTTATGAAACTGCAAGTTAATGTTTGTGCCTTTGAAAATTAATATTGAAGACTAGTCCTGTTTGGCTTCGATACTTCTTTTTGAATAATCCTTGTGCTTTCCTTAGGAAAGGTTGAGTAACAAAGAATGTTTTGGCCTGAGAGTTATTGCACACAAAATATAAACAACAATTGATGTGTGCAGTTCTTATCTTTCTGCTCATTGTATAACTGTAACATTGGGCTAAACCAGTGTGGTGTTATTACACAATCAGAATAGAAAACATTTAATGAAGGATTACTTTCAGATATTTGAACACTGCCGGTTTTTATCCCAATTTTCAAATTGAAAAGCAAGATGCTTTTTAGTTATTCTACTCTGTTGTTGTCTAATCAGAAAAAGATTAGAACTTCTTGCACAGCATAACATACAAACTTAACTTGTGTTCCTGTGAACCATTTATGATTAAAGTGCTAGCCTTATGGAAATTATTCATGTCATATAACATTTCTTTTATTTTAATCTTCCATTCATTTTAAGATACCTATCTAGACTCTTCATAGAATGCTCCTTTTATTGTTTAGTCCATGGAAAAATTTAATTTTTTATTTTTTGTTAAATCAGTTGATAATCATGGCAAACCATCTTAAAGACTCTGGTTTGTCAAGCTGAGTAACTTCAAGAGTTTAAACTGAATTTGAGATAATGAAATGTGTCCTGTTGTTTGTGTTGGAATGGTAGTACTAAGTCTGCAGGTGAAATATTTTTGTTTGTTTGTTTTTTAATTTTACTGATAGCGAAAGAGGCAGATTTCGGAAGACCCAGAAAATGTAAGAGGGCACTTAAATGTGCAGAGACATCCCATGTTAACAGATTGTGTGCAGAAAATGCTTATACTTATTCACTAACTGCATAATCTGTTATTGAAACATTGACTCTAGTATTTGTGTGCATGTTGCTTTCAGAGCAGTTACAACATTTATTGAAAAGAATGTGTGTAATGACTAAACGTTGTAATCCCCATTAACTGAAGAGAGGGCAAATGTGTCGCTAGAATTCTTTGGGGTCAAAAACTCTGCAACTAATTGAAGAGTATAGGAGCTCGTGGAAAATTACTGTCCAGGATCTTGAAATGTCTTTCATTTAAATGTAGGATTTTAGTTGCTGTCTTCACAAAATCCCGCATGCTTTCCTATGAGCTCCTACTGCTGTTCAATAGATGCCGTATGCAATTAGCCAGTTTTTCCAAGGAAAAAAAAAATTGGTATGTCCCCCACCTCCCCTTATTTGTTTCTTTTTTTTGGCATGAAATGCTAAGGGGAGAGATGATCAAAACATCTGAAGAATTAGTGTGCAAAGCTGTCTGATTTTACTGGATCTTCATGTAGTTTCTCTTTGAATGATGTAGGAAAAATAAATGTTACTGGATGACAGAGATGGCCTTACAAGATGTTTAAGCAGCCCTCTTGCTTCCATAGCTCAGAATAGTGGAATTTAAAAGCCCTCTCTTTGATTAGACTCAGGAAAATTTATCCCCGGCTGCCTCCTCTGCTGCATCCCCAGCCGAGATAGGAAGTTGTCGAGACTAAAACTGGTTTCCTGCTGTGCATTCTTAGGTGTTCCTTTTGTGGAGCTACTTCAGCGAGCTGGGTCTCCTCTATTCTTCCAATCAGGCTCACGGTGTGTTAGAAGTAAATCTGCATGTGCCCCTCCTTTCTCTTGTTTTGTGCACTCCTTGTTTAATCCTATCTTTACTCCTGATTTCCCTATTCTAATTTTTCCATAAAAATGGACATCTTCACTCTCTAAAGGAGAGAAGTGGGTGATCACTTAGTTTCTAGGCTAATGCTTCATCATCTCAGTCGTGTTCTGTGATTGTTATCCCAGCACGAAGGGACTGAAGGTCATCTTGCCCCTATCCTAGAGCTGATTATCAGCGTTTACGGCTTCAGCACAATTCACAGTTTGACCTATAGATGGAGAATTTAACAGTAAGGTTTGTTCTGAAGTCAAAGAGTAGCTAGAATACACAAATGCTGAAAATAGCTGATGACTGATCTCTGAAGTTTGAGTGGAATTCTTTAAGGTTCAAGGCAGAATAAGGCTTGTCCCATTTCCCTATCACTCTTAATCTAACTGCGAAGCTTTGGAGAAGGTGTTTTTTGTTTCGGGGTTTTTTTCCTTGTCTTTTTCTTTTCCATCCAAATTAAGGTTTGCAATCAAATTCTTTTCTTCTTTTCATAGTATTCTGCTCTTTTCAGTTTACTGTGCTCTGGCTTTATCATAATCATTTTAGACATTTCTCTGTAGATGATCAGGAGAGAAATTGAAGCGATTCAAATTTTTGCAGTGATTTTTACCTTGGGGAAACTGGAGCTTGTCCCTTGGAAATCAGACTTTTTAAAGGATAATCCCTCATGCTCTAAGTGGTGAAAAAGATGTCAAAAAGATCTCTGGAGTATTTTTTTTTCTTCATCTTTTATTTCCATGTTGGTAGGATTTTAACTTATTTCCTTTTGTAATATATAAGAGAGAAGGTTAAAAAAAACGCAAGTAATCAGTGATGGTGTGTCTGATCTTTGCAGGAGTAAAGCAATGTCTGTAAAATTAGTGATCAGAGTGTTTTGGGGTTTATGTAGCACAGAAAAACTTAAGATAGCATGTTCTGCAAAGTTGTCCAGGGAGAATTCTGCAGCTATCAGGTTTGGGGTTTCTTGGTTTTTAATAGATCCCTTTGGTTAATTAGAGCAAAGAAGGTATGAATATTCAATTTTTAAAAATAGATTAATTTCAGACTTACAATTTTGTTGTGGATCACAGCTAATACCTATCTCAGAGAGGGCACTGAATTGTAGCCACTTAGAAAATATTGTTATTTCCCTTAGAATGTTTTGTTCCATTTTTAAAGGCTGTGGGAGGCAAAACCAGCAATCCATGTTCTCGTGAGTTTTTTCCCCTTGTATACACTGAAGATCTTCCACTGATAAACAAATCTGCTGTGAAATTTCAAAAAACAGACATCTAAGAAGCAACTTTTAACATTTGTGGATTTTAGGTTCTTGAACCTAATAACTACATAATAAAACAACCACTGTTTGCAGCTGGAAAAATGTTTAAAAAAAATAAAACTCCAGATGTCTGCATGCTTTTGGGAAAGAAGATAACTTGATGCTGTCGGAAGGAATTCTGTGTTTGGAGAGCAGGCCTGAAGCAAAACAGGACACTCATCCCCATCCCACTTGTTCTGCAGAGACTGCATAAGATCTTCAACTGCTGCAGCTGGTTTGGAGGCAGTACTAATCAGCTTCTCACTCTATAAATAACACAGTTCTGTAGGGATTTAAAAATATCGTATTCCAAAGATCAGAGAAGCAGCGGTGTCCTGCCAGCTGTGCGCACGCTGCTCCGCTGTGGCTTTGGCAGCAGTGTGGCTTTGGAATTATCTGTGCTTCTTCCTCCTGCCTTTTCAGATTCTTTCGATCCAGTGCTCTCGGGGTTGCTGTCCAGGTTGCAGGACTCTCTGTTAGTAGTAGTTGGTAGGGTTTGGGGGTTACTGTGTTACTTGGTTCCGCAGTAAATTAACCGCGGCAGCTAAGCTGTGTGGAGAACTTTCATCAAGACTGATGGATGCAACTTCTTCAGTTAATTAACACATCTTCAACTTTATTCGGTCTTCTTCTGGATATCCGCCGTACTCACAATGTGGGCAAGCCCTGAAAACCTGCTCTTTTGGAGAAGACACTGTGAAGCAACAGTAGACTTTCATAATCCTTTAAATTTGGATGATATAGTAAATTTAAACTAACAGTGACCTGTCAATTGACACAATACTCACACCTTGACACTTCAGAAGTAAGCATGGCACCTGGTTCTTACCTCTTTATATTTCTCTTTTCTTTCCCACCACCCCCTACCTTTTACCCCACTTAGAGGTGCAGGTCAGATTTGAACTAGCTGCTGGATTTTGCCTGCGTCTCACAAACTTCAGGCCCTCTTGTAGTGCTCTGGGAGTGTCTAGGTATGAAGCCAGAATATCCAGTATTCTGTGTTCTTGCTAAAAAATTCTACCTCTGTAAGCAAAAGGCAGGAGGTACCTGCTTACTTAGTTTCATCTGCTTCCTGCTTCTCTTTAGGAACCTGTTAGTCTTACAAAGTTCTTACATTATTTTTTTCCCTTATTTTCACATCATGTTCAATGTATTTAGGCTTCAGTAGCAACCAGGCTGATTCACTTTTTTACCTGGTTTTGGAGAACCTTGTTGCTTGGTTCTTTCCTGAGAGAGGAGGAGGGGGAAAAAAAACAAGGAGGGTTCTGCAGTTATAGACAACCATTCTCTCTGTAGTCAAGTAATTCATACAATAGTGACAAATTAGAACCTTAATGTTCCCAGGTCTTGGCCAAAAGGATTTTTATGGCTGAGACTTGAGACACATCTACTATTTTTTTTTTGAAGTTGTTTTTGTTTGTCACATGAACTTCAGTGGTAAATTTTTGCCCCTTGGTTAATAACTAAATCATTTATTTAAAAAAGTTAATGGGATGACAAGGAAAGGGACTTATCCTTTTAGAACAGGTGTAGATATATATACACATATATTTTTTACATAACTATTCTAATTTGTGCTGAAAACTTCATGTACTGATAAATAACTTCTACTTGGCTGCATGAAACTTTTTTGTTCGTATTTCTTCGTTTGTGATTTTTTTTTTTACATTTTTTTATTTTTTTTTACACGTCAGTCCATTGACACTTTCAGTCCATCTTTCTCATCCATAGCGTTTCCCTGTTCATTTTATCCACTGCATCTTCTCTGCTCATCATTGGTAGAAGATTCTGGCAGCACGGCCTGCATGTGGCTCCCTCCTCTTGTGCTGGCATGTGATGGTGGCACCGTTGTGTTCTCTTCCTTTCCCTTTTTACTAACAGACGCAGACCAAACTGGAGCATGCCCGCATTAAGGAGCTTGAACAGAGCCTGCTCTTTGAAAAGACCAAAGCTGACAAACTCCAGAGGGAGTTAGAAGACACTAGGGTAATGGTTTTCACTATTTAAATAACAAGACTGATTTGTGTTGTGGAAGGTTTCTGATGACACAGTCTGCTGGGTGTAACACATGCTGAAACAGATCCTTGCTCCTGCCACGATCAGTACCTAGCTGGAACACTTTAAAAATTAGCATTAATTGTGTTGTGTGCGTGTTTGCCTGTATATATATGCTCATTTCTTCAGAGGAATTCAGGTAAGATGTCTTAAAACTGCAAAATTAATACTTGAATCCACGTCGAAAAGTAGCAAATGGAAATGTGAATTGGAAGGAACGTTCAGTGGTTTGTTTTTAGAAGTAGCAATACTCATTAAATCCAAAAGAAGGAAGATTGACTGTGCCAGTGCTTTTAACACAAACCTAGTATCTGATTTCAGAGGTCTGAAATAGTTGTACTACTTCCTTTGCTAAATTGTGCTTTGCAGTGGCTTTTCAGTTCTGTTTTTTCTGCCCATGATATAAACTTTTTATGGATAACCCAGTAGCATTAGTAATAGCTGTTTTCTCTGAAATTATTACAGGACATACTTTGTCCCAAGTCAGAAGTTCGGCACATGTCAATTCTTAAGGAGATATATGTAGAGAGAGAGTTAGATGGATGGATATAGATATTCATGCTCATGCGTGCGGCTTTTCTTGAAGTTGAGGTAGGGATGAATATTATCAAACCAAGAATGTACTCTGTGATAAGTACTTCTGAAGAGCAATTGCAGGTAAGTAGTATTGTTTTCAGGATGTTGGTCTAATAAGGATGTTGACACAGTGACTTCCTAAGTAGAAATAATCGTGGTAGCTTTGCATGCTTTCCCAGACCACAAGCTGCTTCGACAGTCAGTGGAAAGCTCAGGACGCTTTTTCAGGGAGAACAGTGGAGTGGATATAGATGGAGTTTCAAAGGATTTGTAGGCTAAAAATATGTTTTGTGTTTTTCTCTGACAGTCTCATAGTTGGCATGAGATGAATTTGGAAGCAATTATTTCAGTAAAGACCTCGGGGTTCTCCTTTCTTTTTCAGTCTGCTTTAAAGTGGTTCTGAGAAACATTGTGTTAAACATTGATAACGTACATAAGCGTAGTTTGTAAGTTGTTAAGCCAGTCATCATTTCTAGATAACTTCAGAAAAATGAATTGAAATAAATTCCACCCCTAGAGAAGATACAATATGCACATAATACAAAGATGTGGACATTTTTACTTCTTTAAAAACAATTATTTATACATAAATGAAACAACAGTTGGTCTTGTTTCTCAGCCTTCCATGTAAAAGCACCAGTTGCTTTTACTTGAGGATTCTTTGGAATTTCCATAGAAATAGGGGTTGACAATGAAGCTCAAAGGTACTCTAATCCAAAATGCTGGTAAGGATACACCAACGAGGTTTGTTTGCAACACTGGCTTCTTCTCAGCGAGGCCTACCTGTCTTTGTATTAAACATATCTTTTATCATTCTTTCTCCTTTTCTCAAAATGCTGCTAATCGTAGGTGGCCACGGTATCAGAAAAATCTCGCATCATGGAACTAGAAAGAGATCTAGCATTGCGGGTGAAGGAAGTAGCTGAGCTTCGAGGGAGATTAGAGTCTAGTAAACCCATGGATGATGTGGACACTTCTCTTTCATTGTTACAAGAAGTAAGTTCCTTACAAGAAAGACTGGCAGCAGTTAACAAAGACCATCAGAATGAGATTAATTCACTGAAAGAGAAGTTTGGAATTAGTGAAGAAACATTGCAGAAAGAGATCAAATCACTTTCAGCTTCAAATGAGAGAATGGCAAAAGAAAATGAATCCTTGAAAACTAAACTTGATCATGCCAACAAGGAGAATTCAGATGTAATAGAGCTGTGGAAGTCGAAGCTGGAATCTGCAATTGCCTCCCATCAGCAAGCAATGGAAGAACTGAAAGTTTCTTTCAGCAAAGGTGTAGGTGCTCAGACAGCAGAATTTGCAGAGTTAAAGACTCAGATTGAGAAGATTAAATTAGACTATGAAAATGAAATGTCAAATTTAAAACTGAAGCAGGAAAATGAAAAATCTCATCATTTGAAAGAGATTGAATCACTGAAAGCAAAACTGGTTGCAGTCACAGAGGAGAAAGAGCAAAACCTGGAAAGCCTGAAGACCAAACTGGAAAGTGTGGAAGATCAGCATCTAGTAGAAATGGAAGACACTTTAAACAAATTACAGGAAGCTGAAATAAAGGTAAAGGAGCTAGAGGTACTGCAAGCCAAGTACAATGAACAAACCAAAGTTATTGATAGTCTTACATCACAGATCAAAGCTGCTGAAGAAAAGCTTTTGGACCTTGCTGCACTTCAGAAAGCCAATTCTGAAGGTAAATTGGAAATCCAGAAACTTAGCAAGCAGCTTGAGGCAGCTGAGAAACAAATTCAGAATTTAGAGACTGAAAAGGTTGATGGAAGTAGCAAGGTTTGTATCAACATCCATCCTTTTATTTTTATTTTACTTTTATTTTACATTTGTACTGTTCTAATCTGCAAATACATCACAGAACAAACTAGTTTTATTTAATATATATCTTAGTACCATCTGAGGAGGTTTGGAGAAGGTGTTACACTGGGTCATGTCTCTCAACAGGTTTCTAGTGCTCAGTCTGCACCACTAAGCAAAAGAAAAGAAATTCTTTCTGTGCTTTCTGCTGCAGGCTTCGGCATGCCCCTGCTGAAAGCTTTGTGTTATGGAAAAGTTAGTTTGGCTTATTTGTGAGAAGAAGCCACACATCTTAATGTATGTTTTTAACTTTTGATGGGAGACGTATTCAGATAAAGTGACATGGGGCTCAGTGGGGAAATACCTTCCCCTGCACCTTCACTGCCTTGCGTCTCATCAACCAGGATGATGGACGAGGCTATTAAAAACAAAAGAAAGCAAAAAGGATCCTGGTGGAACTTTTCTTGAAGACAAGGGTACGCAGTGATGATGTTAGGCACTGTTTCACTGCGGTTTTGAAGCTCAGACTACAAAGTGATACATCTTACTGAGATTTTTCTTAATTTTGGATGAAATGTCTCTTCAAAGTCAATAGCATGGCATTCAGCACTCGAATATTGTTCTACCACTGCAGCTAGGAATGAAAGTGCTGAGATAGTGTTCATGTCAGGGGCTCCTGCACATCCTCCGCCTGTTCCTGACCTGACAGGACAGAGCTCTAATTGTAAGAGTAATGGGGAAGTAACTGGAAATAGCTTTCCTAAACCCTTCACAGGTGGTTCCAAGATACAAGATTTCTACAGATTTTTGACTCTGTTGTGGAGGTGACACCGGCCTCCTGCACTACCCTGGGTGTGGTACAGAGCCTTCTGAAAAATCACATCCCTGAATGTGTTTTGGTTTGAATAGCCAGTTGAAACATAAATGCTAAATTTATCAATTAAAAAAGTTAAAACAATAAAGAACCAAAACCCCTAATTCAGCTGATGCTGTAACTTTGTTTAAAAATGTTAATGTACTCAGAAATGTCTGCCATTAAATAATGTTTTCACCATTAATTCCAAGAGAACTGAATTTTAATGATTTCAAACATTATCCACGATGCAGTTAGTACTGTGATGTAATCATTGGTGGAAATCAGCTTCGCTCAGTTAACACATCACATTTTTTTCTTCAGTTTTTTTTTTTATTTTTCATCTTACAGTGATTTTAATTGTATATTTTTTTTCTTTCAGATTAAATTTTTAGTTTTCCTATTTTTTCATTCATGTTTGTAATTTTATTTTACTCCATCTCATCACCTTTGTTAGGCTAGTAATCTGGCCAAAGAACTGCAGGGCAAAGAGCAAAAGCTTCTTGACCTTGAGAAAAACTTGAGTGCAGTAAATCAAGTTAAAGATTCTTTGGAAAAGGAGCTTCAAGTTTTGGTGAGTAATACCCCAAATTTTTGACTTTATCCTTTTGATTTTGGTTTTCATGGTGAGTGTAATTGAAGTCTGTGGATCAACTCTAAGCAAAGTCTTTCAAAACTGTTTTACTCAGGAAAAGAAGACGAGGGCTCATGACTAACAGGATCCGTCTCAGAATTAAAAGAGCATTTCACCTGAGTTCTGTGTTGTCAGGTGTTTTGTCTAAATAGAGCTCATCTATTTATGGATTTCAGAAAAAACATTAAACCCAATCAAAAGCAGCATGTAGTTTAGATTACTCATTAAGGAACACGTGGCCCTTTATTATAACTGTTCTACAAATTAATGCTTGCTATACATGTGCTTTATAAGAGGTTTGTGAATAAATTCTTCACCTGATTTCGCACTTTGCAACTGCAATTGAGTGTGGATATGTTCTGTAGTTGGGTAGGACTCTCCTGAGAAACTACACCAAAGTTGGAAACAAAAAGACGTGCTGCTTAGGTTTTTCTGTCCCTGCCAGAAAATGTTTCCATGGCCATAGTAATTGTTTGAAGTTGGTGGAAGAGTCTTGCTGCTTATATTCCTCAGTATCCTCCCCTTTTCTTCACAGTTTAGTATCTCCTCCTGCTGATAAAGCTGGAAAACACTGGAATGAGTTGATCACGGTGTTGCAGATGTCCATGTCTCCTACGCTGGACTCTGTGGCTGCAGTTCCTTGCTGTGCTAGCTGACAGAGAAGTTATTTTAAAAGTTTAGGGACTTGCGTGCAGCCAAGGCAAGGGCAAATCTTGCTTTATGTTGCTGAATGTATCTATGCTAAACTGTAATTCAGAAACTTCAGATCTATTCATATAGGAGTGAAGACTTCTATTTTGTATTTGAAAAATACCTAATATAAATTCAGTGGTTGAATGATGCTGCTGCTACCAAACCTTACCTTAGGTTTTTATCCATTTTTCAGAAAGAAAAGTTTACTAGTGCAGCTGATGAAGCAGAAAGTGTTCAACAATCTATGCAAGGTATGTCTGCTGCTAAACTAAACAAAGAACTAAAAAGCTGCAGAAAGAAATGCAAAATAAAGGGATTTTTTTCTACGTGCTTTCAAATTTACACCTGCTGGTGCAGCAGTTTCAGCAGCTATGGAAGGGACAGGATTACTTGCAGCCTCTTCTTAAGAATAATATACCTTGCAAGTAGGTGGAATTGTCTGCGTGTAAGTAGTTACTAACTTTGTTTTCAAAATTTTACTTGCATAGAAACAATAAAAAAACTAAACCAAAAAGAAGAGCAGTTTGCACTCATGTCTTCAGAACTGGAACAGCTGAAGTCTAGTTTGACTGGTAAGGAAGTAATAAAATGGAATGTTTTGAAAAATGCATCAGCTTTGTGCTTGCACATGCCTCCTGCTCGGCTCACCACATGGTAGTACGCAATGCTTTCGCAAAGGCGCATGCCTCCAAAAGAAAACAGCTTTTGTGGCACTGTGTGTGGTGACGCAGCGAGGTGACCGTGGTGTTAAGGGAATAGTGCAGTAAGGTGGAAGATTTCCTGGCTGAGTGTATTCTAGATCAGGAGTTAAATTCTTGCAACAAAATGATGCTGTGGTAGCAGTCAGGTACCAGACGAAGGCTTGGGGACCAGACTGAAGCATTACGAATGTAAAGTCGTTAATTCACAGAAGTCTTGTCCATAAGTGGTGTTTTCTTTTAAGGACATCAAAAAGACTGTACGCTAGACTAGTTGTCTGCTTCTTCCTATCTCATAGGAGGAAGTCTTGCTGTATCTTTCTAGTTGCACATCTTGATTTAAAACCAGTCTAGAGAGAAATTAAGAATGTGTATGTACCCTGCAAGCAGCCTTTCAAGCCATTGTTGGGACTGCAGAAGTCACCCAAGGGCTGCCCTTGCCCTCGGTGGCATTGCCTGCCCTGGACCGAGTCATTTTTTTCCTATAGCTTCATGGTGCTTGCATTGTTTGTCTTCTGCTGCCCTATTAAATAGCGGGTGAGTTGTCTCACCTGCAGGGTGTGCATACCTCTCTCACTATATTGCTTGATCACACCCTGGGATATGGGTGGAACTTGTGTCAGCTTCTCGTGGCCTGAACTGAAGTGAATCACTTGATTTCTTGACTAGTTGCTTTTTGCTATTTCTGAAGAGTTCTTAACCTTCTGCTACAGTTAACCGTTCAAAAAGTCAATCGATCATAATTTTTTATTTTAAAGGGGTAATTTGCAAGCTCTGTAGCATCAGTATTGCTCTGCTTATAGTTCTTTACTATCCTGTAGCTAGTCTGTGTATATACCCTTTCTCTGAAATTTACTGGACTGCTAATCTTTGTCTTGTCCAGTGATGGAGAAGACACTGAAGGAGCGAGAAGAGAGAGAGCAGCAACTGATTGAAGCTAAAGCGAAACTTGAAAATGATATTGCAGAGATCATGAAGTCTTCAGGAGACAGCTCTGCCCAGCTTACGAAAATGAATGATGAGCTCCGGTTAAAAGAAAGGTATTCCATCAGTGTCAGAACGTTTTCACGTTAATTCTTTGCTCCCAGCTCCTCATTTTATCTTTTGTGAATACCTGAACAAGATGCTCCCAAGTGTCGCATTGATATGACAAGTGAACTTATTCTATCAAACCAAATTCATCAAAACAGTCTCCTCAGAGTGATTTGAAGAGCGTCTAACATTTATAATTCTAAAATCCTTATGCAACATCCTTCTCATTGTACAGAGCAAATGAAGGTTTTAATAATCTAGACTGTTTTGTGATCGCGTTTAATTATTTGATTACCTGATAAGCTTGGTTTATTTGGATACTTGGGTCACATCTTTGACCAGCAAGAGAAAATGTGTTTTGGTTCAAATAAAAATTGTGTGTGCAGTAGTTTTTTTCCTTTACAAAACTCTAGACTGGGGGCAAAGTAACTGACAGCTCTGTTACTCTGCACACAACGTGCTCAGTGTCACTTGTATATATTTAATTTAATAGTACATTCTCTATATGTTAAATAATTAAATCTCTTCCTAAATGCTTGGGCAGGATATAGAACTTCAGCATAATTAAGAGTCTTTCATCTCTGTGCTTGTTGTGCTGTCAGCAAAAAGTAATGTTCTTTTATTTGGTCTTTCTAGGCAGTTGGAGCAAATACAACTTGAGCTTACAAAAGCAAATGAAAAGGCTGTTCAGCTTCAGAAAGATGTGGAGCAGACAACACAGAAAGCTGAGCAGAGTCAGCAAGAAACACTCAAGATTCATCAAGCAGAACTGAAAAATATGCAGGATCAACTAACAGACATGGTAAGAACAACTTTAAAAAGCAGTTGCTAATCCTGTGCAGAATACAGTACCACTGCTCCTTTAACTGTGTTCCGATTGTTTTATCTTCTGTCAGAAAAAGCAAATGGAGACTAGCCAAAATCAGTACAAGGATCTTCAGGCAAAGTATGAAAAAGAAACTTCTGAGATGATGGCTAAACATGATGCAGATATCAAAGGGTTTAAGCAGAACTTGCTGGATGCGGAAGAGGCACTGAAAATTGCACAGAAGAAAAACGACGAGTTAGAAACACAGGCTGAGGAGCTGAAAAAGCAAGCAGAACAGGCCCAAGTATGTATATTTGTTACTCTGCAAGTAATTTAAAGTTTAAATCTTTCTGTTTCAGTGAATCACTGGTTTTTGCCTGGCTTCATAATGTCATAGGAGGATTTTTGCAGTGTTTGGTTTTTGAACTTTTCCAGGGCAGATTAATGCTGGTTAGAGAAGAGAAGCATACACGACTAACTGGTTGTCTTCTCTAGATTACACAAGAACCCACGGTTCTTTGATGTGAACTTGTGTTCATAGATACATGGGTCAGCACCATCAGTTGAAGCCAAATGTTATTTTTTTTTAAATGCATTAATTTTAAATGAAATATGTTGTGAACTATTTCATTTAAATGTTACGTACCTGAAATTTTGTTCTGTAGTATGATCCCATATGATGTGCAACTAAGTAGCTTGACTTCACTAATTTTCATCTTTTTTCTCCTGTTTCTTTGACATTGCTGCTTGCTTTCATCCCTCATTAGTTATTTGCTATAATCTTTGTTTTATGCTTTAGCAAAACATTTAGTGTATACATTGGCACACAAGTTAACTCTAGACACTCCACTGATGGGGTGTTTTGCATTAAAGGGGTTATGACAATATGTTTTGGACGGAATCATGAAGAAGCTATTATTAGCTATAGCAGGTGAGTTTGAGTATTGGAAGTCAGTATCTGATGTAACTGCCTGCATTTTAATTCACTTAGATTCTCTTGAAATCATTCTGTGGCTCTTTTCTGAGTAATTTGCATTCAGAAAACTTGTTGAGAGGAGTTTTAAAAACAAGATGAAGTCTTGTATAGAGGAACCTTCAAACCATGATTTAATTTTTTTATTATTTAGCCACTGAAAAGTTTTGCTGTAGAGGGTGGCTGTTTTGTGATGAAATATCGGTGGTGGCTGTCAGCAGCTGAATTCACACAGGGACTGTGTGTCAGTGTGTACATTTTTTTAAAACTCAAATTACAATAGCTCTGTTTGCCCTTAAACCACATTTCTCATTTGTCTGCTTGACTTCACTTTTGTTTTCCCTTCTCCCAACTTTGTTTCTTTAGTCCTTAAGCTCTGTGTTAGCATCAGCCAGAAAAGAGATTGAACTAATGTCAGACAAGATGAGGGGTTTGATATCAGAAAAAGAGACTCTGGCACAGGAGGGGAATGCTTTAAAATTAGAGAGAGGTTCCTTGTTATCACAACTTCTAGAACTGGAATCAAAGATTTCGTTAATGCAACAAGACCAAGAAGAACTTTGGAGAATAAAGGAAGAACTTAATTCAGAAAATCAAAAAATCCTAAAGCAGAAGGAAGAAGCTGAGGCCAAAAGCCAGCAGGAAAGCACAGAAAAGGCAGCACTGATTTCTGAGAACAGCAAATTGCTCTCTGAAATAGAGGCAGCACAGGCAGACCTTCTGAAGAGAACTCAAGAAAATGATGCTCTCCGGTCTTCAGAGTCAACCTTGCTCCAGCAGTTGAAAGAACTTCAGGCCAACAAAGATGCCTTGGATGTGGTATGTCAGAAACATATCCAAGAACGGGAAGAACTGGAGCGTTATCAGAAGAAACTTTTGGAAGAGAAAGATGCAGTTGTTAAAGATAAAGATGATGTTATTCAGAAGCTGGAAAGCTCTTGCGAGGCCCTGGCCAGAGATCAAAGAGAGCTACTGCAAGAGGTGTCAGCTCTGACTGCTGAGAGAGATTCAGCCCTAGGTGAACACTCAGATCTTAAAAATAAACATACAGCCTTAAAAACTGAACTGGACGGTCTATTGCAGACAAGTCAGAGTCTGCAGTCCGAGAAGGAGATGCTCCTTAAAAGCATAGACGAGCTGCGTGTGAGTTTAGACAATGCAGTTAGCGAAAACCAAGCATTGAAAGTGAGAACAGAAGAGATGCAAACAGAACGCGAGACTGAACACAAAGAACTTGAAAAAGCAACAAAAGACAATGTGGAGTTGAAGGATTCGCTTGCTAGTCTCTCTTGTCGTCTTGAGGAAATAAAAGCCGAGAGAGAGAGATCCAATTCTGAATGCATCCAGTTACTTCAAGAGAAAGAGGCTCTTTCTTCATCGGAACGAAGGCTTTTGGCTGAAAGGGAGGAACTTTTAGATGAAAACAAGGCAATTGCCGAGAAGCTTGCTAAAGCCACAGAAGATGCTGTACTTGCTGAGAAAGTCTTTACTGAGAAAATAAACAAACTGAATTTAGAAAAGGAATCTGTTTGTCAGAAGTCGTTGCAGTTTGAAAAGGACAACGAAGCTCTTCTTCAAGAGAAGAATGAATTGGAGAACAAATACTCAGAGCTTCTCGAGGAAAACAAATCTTCTGCAAAGACAATTTCTGATATGAAGAGAGAACATGAACTGGATGTCTCAGCCAGGAGAGCTCTGGCTCAAGAGAACACCATGCTCCAAGATTCCATGGAAGCCCTCAAGGAAGAACTAAGAAAGAAGACTCTAGAAAATGAAGAGCTAACAGCCTGTAAATGTGACCTTTCAGATCTTCTGAAAGAGGCCCAGGATGCCAGAAGGACACTAGAAAATGAGCTGGCAGCTGTATCCCATGCCAGGCAGGTCCTGTCATCATCATTGGAGACCTGTTCCTCTGACAGGGAAAGGCTGAGCAGAGAGAGGGCGGAATTGCAAGATGAGTGTCAGAAATTAGCTGGAGAGGTTGAGATTCTGAAAGAAAACTTAACCATAGAAAAGGAAGCTAGAAAAATGGACAGGGAATCATTCTTGTTGGAACGTACAGAACTTCAAAGCAACGTCAGCTTCTTAGAGAAGGAGGTAGAGGAGCTGAGAGAGAAATATAAAGAACTGCTGACTGAGAAAGAACTTTTAGTTCAGGGGAAAGAAAAATCCGAAACCAAACTGGCGGAAATAATTAAGGAAAAAGAAACCCTCTGTGCAGAGACAGAGCAGCTCGCTTCCAGTATCGAACGACTGAAGAGTGACTTTGTTTCCTTGTCTAAATCAAAAGCAGAGCTCCAGGACTTGCACAGCTGCGTCTGCGAGAGGCTGGATGATCTTCAACACAGGCACAAGGTGATGGAGGAGGAGAGAATACAGCTACTTCAGGAAACTGACAGCCTGCTTGCGGAACAGAAGAGTCTGGGCATCATTAAGGAAGAAATACTGAAAGAGAAGGAGAAATTCTCCAGGGATTGTTATAAACTGCACGAGGAAGTAGCACTTTTAGAACAAACTAATAGTGACCTCTCGGGCAAATTGCTGGTCTCTCAGGGCAGAAATGAGATGCTGCAGGAGGAGATGAACAATCTGGCTTTGAAACTAAAAGAAATTGAGACTCTCCAGGCCCAAACAGTAGCGCAAAAAAATGAGGTATTGAAACACGTAGTTAAACAATAATCCGGTATGGTTATACTAATACTGAGCACTAACCCCGTGGTTTCCTCTCTGCACTTCATTGCACAATCAGCACTTCATCTCAGTATAAACAGGCTGGAATTATGGTCTCTCTATATATTACTTTGGGTTTTTTTCAAGCTATGAGTCTGAAAGACACTTTAAATCTAATTTTTTAAATAATATTTCTAAATATAAAAGCCTATGCTGTTGCTGAATGTTGCAAGAAAACAACATGAACTGTGAATAAAAGGAAGTTGTGTTTCCGAATCTGGTAGGAGGGATCCAGCAGCTCCTTCTGTTGACGTACTCTGCATCTTGAAAGCTAGAGTAGTGATAGATACGGTTTTAGATGAGGTCTTTGTGCAATTTTATGTTAAATTACAAATTTGAGTTACTCAAAAAGTATAAAACAACATACTGCTTCTGTAAATGGAATTGAACAAAAGGCAGTGTAAGGGAACCATTTAAATTCACATCGTAGGACTTTCAGTCTGTTGAAAACATTGGCAGTTCGGGTGTTCTTTTTATTCACAGAAGTGTTTTGTATTCACCACCAACAAATTCTGAATATAGTTTTGAATTTCAGTTTGTGGGACTTGCAGCCCTTAAAATAATTTTGAATATGAATTGGAATCACGATATCCTATGGGAATGTGTGATGCCTACCTAGGTATCTAAATGCACTTGTAAAGTATTTCCTTTTATGAGGGTGTAATGAACAACACTGAAATCATGCCATAATTGGCTTTCTCTCCTATTTAAATTGTAATTCTTTTTCAAATTTTTAACAGCTTTGTATAATTCCCCATTTTCTGAAAATAGAGCAGTCTGTTGGAAGTGAATATCTATTGAACTACTACTGTCTGAAGTGGTTAGAAGTTTAAGTGGTGGTAATCACAGTGGTGGTAATGAGAAACCCAGGAATTAAAAAAAGAAGAAATGGGCTTCCTCGGCGGTAACGCAAGCATGGGGTTGTGATCTGTATCTGCATGGAACTGAATCTTCTCATGCCCATTTATTTTTATACTTTATGCAGCTTCAAAATGCAAATAAATTCCCAGTTGAAGTCCTTGTTTAATTAGAAGGCAGCTGGCAAACCGTGGAGCTGTGCATAAAGTATTGTGGATCATCTTTTGCGCCCTTTGGTAATACTTTTTTCCCCCCACTCCCCTCTATATATAGGCTGCCAAAGTGGCAGAAGATGTTTTCCAGACTGTGGAGAAGGTGACCAAAGAGAAGGATGCCATTCACAAAGAAAAGATTGAAACTTTGGCCTCCTTGGAGAACTCTAGACAGACAAACGAGAAGCTACAGAATGAAGTAATCACATTTAAATGTTTCTGCATGAAAGGTTTTGCCTAGTTTGTAAGGAACAACTATTGAATTACAGAGAATTAGCTTAAGCAAGAGTGGGTTGTATCATTTTTCTGCCACAATACTCAGTCTTGGATGAGTGCATATTGATGGAAAATCTGGATGCTTTATATAGCTGCATGACCTTTGTTCTTTCATATTGTGCATGTGGTTTGAAATACTTCACAGCATATAAGGTCCTGTCCCTTAAATCTTGATGCAGCAACAAAAAAAAATGTGTAATAGGAGTTCTGGATGCTACAGCAACTTTTGCAGATCACAGAGTCGAGACATGGGTTTGACCTAAGGCTTAATCGGTCTTGCTCTCTAGCTGTGGATAAGTTGCTCAGATGTGACCCCTCTGTGCTTCATTTCCCTGGCTGTGAGTACGGGGTGCGACGTCACGCCCCAGTGCAGTGGTGCAGAACTCCAGTAACAGCACTCCTAACCCACAGACGTCATCGCTCTGCTTCTCACAATGCTCTGTACATCCTCTTTGTCATCTTGACATGTGTAATGTTACCATTTCTCCTTTTCTCCACTTTTCTGTTAATCAGAATTGTGGTCTAAGGTCCAAACTCCCCTGAGCTATCCGAATACTGCACTATGCAAATCCACGGGCACAACTGTCCCAAAAAACTTCACAGTCCGACGTGTACAGCCCCAGCCGCTCCTTAGGGACCCGTTGTCAGTCTGGGTCCTCCCAGCATTTTGTGATACTTCAGGGTTTGAAGAAGGGAAGAACGTCCTCACTCATCTCTTGCACCAGAGTATCTAGTCGAACACTGACCTGGCATCTTTTCTGCAGGTGTTGAGCGCCCCGTGGCCTCTCTTTGGTGGCTCTGATCTTTTGCAGCTCCCCTAATACTGGGTAGTGAACAGCTGGGCTGACCTAAATGCCACAGCTTGTGCTGAAACAGGAATGATTTCCAGAGGGATCTGATGCCTCGAGAATTAAAAGTGGTGACGTTAATAATGGCAGGGGTTCACTTGTTGGATTTTAAAAAATAATAATCCACAGGGTCCTGCGATGCCATGAGAATGGCTGAGGATTATCTGTTATGTAATGTAATGTGTTACTGAATGCAAACAGATAAGGTTTGCAAGCTCGGGGTGTTTACGTGGTAGATGCAAGCTCAGTAAATAGATATTGCAACAAATTGTTTGTGCAACAAGATCTCTGAAAGGAGTTTGTTTCTTACGGTTGCAAGCACAACGTTCAGCCTACTGTTCCTCAGAAATTAAGGTATGGTAAAGCAGAACTTTTTAGCAGTTATCTTGGAGGAATAAAGATCCAGTGAACATTCATTTGAGCAACAAGCATTGCATTTGAAAAGAAGAAATGTGCTTTGAGTTGTACAGCGTGTAAAATGGAGGTGCCTTGGAACTTTACCTTTCATACCGGGGTATATACATCAGGTTACTGTAAGCTGCTCTGCAGTGGACTTGGAATTCTTTGTGCTGCTTAACACGAATGCAGAAAGTCTTGCAACATTTTTTTGTTAGACAGCTGCTTCCCGATACAAACAGACTGAATTAATTGAAGGACTAAAAATGAGAAAGTGTAACAGCTCAGCTCAGGTCCCCATTTTGTTGAGTCTCTTTTCTGAGTGCTACACCTAAGGATGTTATAGTTTCATTAGTGTAATGAGGTTTTTTTTCCTCTTTAAGTTGGACATGCTTAAACAAAACAACCTGAAAAATGAAGAGGAACTTCATAAATCAAAAGAGCTGCTAAATCTGGAGAACAAGAAAGTGGAAGAACTTACAAAAGAATAGTAAGTATTTGAATGTTGGATCTGTTAAACCATCTCTTTGTAGTTACATTTCCCTTTCATATTTTTAAAAATTGCCTTTCAGTGTTTTCAGTGTCCTCACTTACAAAGCTGATATTAGGTCAAAATTAAGTATTAATTTGACGTGCATAAAACTTGAAATCAGAATGTTGCTCCTGAATTGCTGCAAGGTATTGAAGCAAATCCTTCCCTCCAAGCATTGTTTGAAATAATTTGTTTGTTGGAGGAAGTATAGAGTTCTGCCACCTGAGGGCACTAGGTTATTTTAAAAGCTTTGTTGTAAAGAAATTGGATTTAATTGCAAGTGTTAAGTAGGTTTACGTGGCTTTGTTTACAGAAAATCACGTTTTGCCTTTTTTTTCATCAATGGCTTTATCCAGTTTTTTCCCATTGCCCCACTGTGCATTTATTTCCAAACTGGTGCGATACCAGTGCCATACATGGTGTGGAAAAGTAGGGTTAATTGCTTGTCATTTCAGATGCTGCATTTGAGAAACTACCCCTTACATACTACAAACTAATCATGTGTAACATTGTACACAAGAAATTCACTGCAAAGCATCTGATATAAAGCTTTTGGTGTGCCACTGTGAATAAAAACCCGAGTTTCTGCTGCCCTGCAGTAGCTGCGTGTCCCACGACTTTCAGAGATGTGCTGCATCAAATCACAAATCTCTGTGCCCACCTGCACGGCGAGAAGTTCTTGAGTCATGGAGCGAGAGCTGGAATCTGAACTGAGAGCTAAGAGCAGCTTTGGCTAATTATTGTTATTATTATTGTTAGTTCCAGAAGTCATTTAGTGACAGTTCTTAATCACTGCTCTGAGGTGAGGACAGGACACAAAGGAAATTAACGGAATTAATACCAAGTTTCTGTGTGATTGACAGTTTTTACTGCTTGCTGGTAAAATCCTGCACGCCTGGATAGGCAGCAGCCTCCCGCGAGAAAGGCAGGATTGCAGCTGTGAGCAATTCCCACCTGCCTCAGTGCTCGTGGGAAATGCCGAGGGAGAACAATTCTTTCCAGAGCAGTGGCTCTCATGCTGGAACAGCAAGGAAAAAAAGAAAGACAAAATACATTAGACTGTAATTTGTCAAGCAGCAGTTATTTAGACAAGATCCTTCCTTGAAAATCTGCAGCACTGAGAGGTGTTCTCATGACCCTGACCACTTTGTGGGTGTTTTTTTTTTTTCCTTAAGATTAATCTTTAGTCATAGACTGTTGCTGACTGTGGTCTCTAATCATCCGCGCTACGAGACACTGTGGAGAAGTGGAAGCTTGTCTAGTTGTTTTTTAATTTATCTTTGTTGTGACAATTATTTTGTGTGTTGCCCTGTTTTAATTAGAGCAAGGAATTAGCCTGATAACGGGCATTTCTTGCTCAGCTGTGGGCAGAGAGAACACCGTTGAGAGGTCAGTTGGTGAGGCAGTGCCTTGCCCCTGTGCAAGGGGACGGGGGAAAGTTTGCCCACAGGAGCTGCGACTGTAGGTAGGGACACGCTGCTGCCTGCAGAGCCGTGCCTCCTGGAGCTGGGAGGAGGTGACAGTGACACTGGTGTCCCTTGTAAAAGATCATTTCATGTAAAACTGGGATGAAGAAAAGCAGAAATACCGTCTGGGTGTTGTGTATTCATGGAGTACTGCACGCCGCCAAGTGCTCTGGCAGCTAGCAGCTTGAAGCTCCTTGGTGCTGAACAGAGCGCAGCGTTCACACACCCTGACCCCACTATTCTGTGGGCTTTTTTTACACAAACTGACCCCACTATTCTGTGGGCTTTTTTTACAACGCCCTGAATCTACGCTTTAATGCCAAAAGCAAAAAAGAGGAGAGCTGGTTAGTCCCGCAGTTCAGCAAACAATCCTGGTTAAAAACGGGCTCATTCCTGCAGCAGCAAGTGGATTCATAGCACGGCAATGTGAATGGATGTTCAGGGGTGGGAGCTGGCCTGTTTAATCCCGTCTAGGTGGATCGGGTTGGAAATTGGTTAAGGTGAGACCAGACGGAAGAAATGGTTGAAAGATCTTATGTTATGTTACATGCTGAACTCCAAGCAAATCAGATTTTCTTTTCTTTAAATGTCCCCAATAACAGACCATAGAGCCCTTGTATTTTTAACTGCTCAAATAAGTTCTGACTTATGGGTTCTTCTGCCTCCCACAGTCATAAAAGTGTTTTTAATATTCCAGTCAGGGTTTAACTCTGTGTAATATTGGCACATAGCAGTACTGAGACTTCTTTTAACGAAAACAAAACACAGTCGTAAATATTACTGTTTAATGAAATGAAGGGTATCTCTTTATTTTTTGAAAGATTTTACTATTTTCAAATCTTATAAAAGCACATTAGTCACGTTACAGGCAGGGATGCACAATATATTTTTAAAATATGTTGAAAATAAACTTACTTTAAGGAAAACACATGTATTAGTAGCAACACGTGGCAATGAAACCTGCAAATCCATTTTTTTCTTCAGCTTTTGTTTTGTCTCATTTTCAGTTTTGTATCTGTTAAAATAATGTCAATAGATTAGATAGTTTCCTGTTTTGCCTCCTGTGATCTTGCACATTCTTTTATGTCTGGGTGTCAGACCTTGTAGGAAATATTTAAATAAGTGTAACTGTAAGTTTGTGGGTTTCTCAGTTTTCTTCTGCTTTTTTTTTTTGCTTTTCTCTTTTTTTTTTTTTTTTTTTGTTTTTCTGGGTTTTTTTGATTTTTTTTTGTTTTATTTTGTCGTTTTTTTTTTTTTTTTAAAGCAATTCTCGTGTTTTATTTCTGGCTACAAAGTAACTCAGACATGTTAACTTCTGAGGAGTCTAGGCTATAAACCTGGCCAGCACTCCTCTCAAACCTTACCCCATCTTTCTAAATCCAAGTGTTTGCTGACCATGGGAAGCAGCAGAACTGTCAGTCTGAGCTCACCTTCCCTTTCTCTGGGTGTCCGATATGTTTAAAGGAAAGGGAGTTTTGTGCTGCTCTGCTTTTCGGGGTTAAGCTCTCCCCGTGCGCCAGAGGTGTGGATTGTCACCTTCATTACAGAGCCATTAGACACGTGACATTTTTCCGAGCTGTGAAGCTGAATCTCTCCCACAGTTTTTTTCTTGCCTCTCTGGTTCCTATGGTAACGATGCACTCTCTGTCCTCGCAGCGAGGCGCTGAAGCTGGCAGCAGCTCAGAAGTCCCAGCAGCTTGCAGCTTTGCAAGAGGAGAACGTGAAACTTGCCGAGGAGCTGGGCAGGAGCAGGGACGAAGTCACAAGTCATCAGAAGGTAGAGTGGCTGGAACGTGTCCTGGTCTGTGGTGGTGGTGCTGCGCGTGCTGGTTCCGCTGATGCCGGGTGACGTTGCGCTGCATGTTCGTGCTCGAAAGATGAGTTGTTCTGAGGATGTTTTAAAATAAATTTGGAAGCCACCTGCATTGGGAGGTTAGAACTGCAGGCTAACAGAAGGTTATGTAACCCGTGAAGGATACTTGAGGCTTGGAAAGAAGCATAAATTAAATATGCTTTAGCCAAATGTATTAACAGACACTTGCCATTTCTGTCGGGAGTAATTTTGTTATACAACTGGAAATCTCTATCTACCCTAATCTCTCTCTGTTTCTAAGGAAATCCAGCTATTGAATTCTCCTCCTTATTCCTGCTCTCCCTTCCCACTGAAAAAAAAAAAGTATTTAGATGGTTTTCAGAATACTTAATAATTTAAAAGTGCTTGGTTGGACTCTGTCTGTAAAAAGCACTGTGCACGTGTACGCTTGCTTAAACTTCACCCTGTGCACGTACATGAACAGTGCTGCAGCCAAGCAGTGGCTACTGGAGGACTAGAACTGATGTCAGTTGTTTTTCTGGTGGTAGTTTATAGGGGGGAAAGACTGTTTGAAATGTTATTTATTTATTTTTTACTATTACATTTGAAAATGTTATTGGAATCTTAAAGTATGGGCTTAGTTACACAACTTATAACAATGGTACTTGCCAAAAGATAAATTAGATTTACAGCAGGGGGTAATTAGATTTTTTAATAATAATAATAGATAATTAGATTTACAGTGGGTTTATTTCTTGTGGAGCAGTTCGGTGACAGCCACACCATGAAGGCATCTGTGGACAATCTAGTCCAAAAGCAGGAACGTAAAAGCCGTGGGTTTGTGTATTGCTTTTCTGAGATAGCACTTGTGCAGAAGAGGGGCACGCCTGTTCCCAGGGTCAGATCTCTTCTATCCTGCAACAAAGCCCAATATTTTTAAAGCCAAGAGGTTGATTTTTTTCCCCAGAGTCCCTTTTGGAAATACTGAGGATGGGTGGCTGCAGATCTGGCCAGTTTCTAAATCCTTGTGGCTGTTGACAGGAGTAATGCACGAGCCACTTCATCCTACAGAGCCTTTGGAGATGATTAACAAGAGTCCCAGACGTGTGGGCTCCGCCACTGACTCATGCCGCACTGAGTAGCGGTGTGGTAGGAGAACGCAGTCATCCCAACCAGCCAGTGGGAGCTCTGCTCCCCGCTCCCACATGTTTTCTTAAATTATTTCAGAATCTTTGAGGCAACCTGTTATTTTCAGAAAGAGTTGTAACTCGAAAGGGATTTGTCCACAATGGTCAAATCTTTCTGCCCATCGTATGCAGCCAGAGAGCTCCTGCGGCGGGGGAACCTTCAGCCCGCAAGGCGTAGGCTGGCAGCGGTCACTGCAATCTCTGTTGTTTCCAGCTGACCTTGCGAAGGAGCCGTGCTGTCTGCACCCCGCCTGCTGTGGATCCGTCAGCAGGGATCCTCTCCTTGCCAGGATGGAGAGCTGGGGTCTGTGAAGCACAGGGATTAGTCAGTCATCTTGCAAACGGGAATAGTCTCGGTTGACTTGCACCGAAGCCTTTTCTGTGAGTAGATGTCTCCAAGATCAAAGATCCGGAAGATCTGCTGGAGCTTGGAGAAACAGTCTGTTTGCCTTCTTCAGCCATTTGTGTTGCGTCGCGAGGAGGGTGTCATCTGAATCTCGGAAGCGTGGGAACACCGCCTGTTGCGTTTTCTAAATGTAGTATTTGGGTCGTGGTGTCTTTAGGTCTAGTGAACTGTGCAGCCTCCTGGAAGTCTGGAAGAGGCCTTTGGTATTCCAGGGAGCTCTGCTGCGGTAAAGGAATAAAGGCAGAGTGGTGTGATGTAAAAGCGGCGTTTCCTTCTGGGTGTCATGTAACTCAGGAGTGCAGGTCTTCTCAGTTCAGTGTTGTTCAGCTCTCTCTGGTGAAACATGCAGTCTGCCTGCCCACAGCTGTGTATTTCCTGGTTGCTCCCAGAAAGCGTTCCCCGTCTCGTCCGGAGCCTGTGAGGTACCAGCCATCCCTGGCAGCCTGATAGGAACCTGCTGTGACCCCGAGGAGAAGGACTTTTTTGTGTTCCCTTTAGATCTTACCCAGCCTAAACTTAGTCCCCTTGTTCTACCTTTGACTCTGCTGGGTTCTCGTAATGAAATTGCAGCAACACCAGCTGGGCTGGAGGATTCTCGCCCGGACAGCCCTGTCCCAGGCTAGCACAGCCCCACGGATCCCCGCCACCGCTTCTGCTCTGCTCTCACCGGGGTGAGGCTCCAGGCTGCAGCGGGCTTTGGGCTTCCTGGGTTCAGGCTGTCTGTGGGAGTGAAGAAATGTTACTATGAAGAATTGCTCAGTTAGATTTTGGAGAATAAGTGTCTGTGGTAGCCGTGAGGAGGTTTGACATGGAACAGGACTGCTCGTGGAGCTGCATTTTAAGCCCTGGATACTGAAAAATGGGACAGTAGGGGGAAAGCACAGCGTGCAGCAGTGCCTCAGTCTGTGCGAGTTTCTGTGCGTGTCCCTGTTAACGTGCAGGAGGAAAGGTAGCGAGCATATGTTTAAGTATTTTGAGCGGTCGCTATGGTAACTATATAAATTCCAGCGAGTGCGTTAGTCAATCAGGTTAGTGAATCTGTGGCTGCATCTGACACACTTTGCAAAATTAATGAATACTCTCTCATGAATGATTTATCCTGACATCTAAAGGTTAAAATGTCTTGTACTAAAGATGCTGAGGGGTGCTTTTCTATATTGATCCATAAATAATTAGCTGTTGGTAATTAGTTAAAGATTCCCGGTCAGATACTGAGCTCAGGGAACTTTTATGGCTTCAAATTATTTGTTGTGGTATTTTGGGAGCCTCAGACCTGCCCAGGATTTTAACTTCACTGGAGAAAGTGTAGAAATAACTACTAGCTCAGCTGCTCCATCTTTTATTAGAGGTACACGAGAGGTCTGGTCTGAGCTCATGAGAGAGTGAGCAGCTTGCTGGAGAAATGTTGACAAGAGAAGGGGGTGTTTTTTCTCCCTTCTTCCCCAAAGCTGGTCAAAGCTTGATCCATGACCCGATGCACCTGCAACAGGGGTTTAGACGCTGCGCATCTCCCCTAACATCTTGTTCTCCTTTCCTTCTCTGTCTTTTAAATCCCCTTCTCTCTTGGTCTGTATGAAAGCCATTCATCTCTCCACACCAGCCAGGAAATTAAAAGGAAGATGCAGGGTTTATGCTCATGGTCTTGGAGCATTCCACAAATGCTGAAGGATTTTTCGCGGTGCAGCTCGAGGGGATTTACAAGTGAAACATTTCTCAGAATCTTCATAACGTTTTTTCTTGTCTTTTTTTTGTTATCAGTCTGTACAGATGTAAGGGTTCACGTAGGCTGCCTCTGTCTAGGAAGCAGACAAAAATTCTCGGAAACAGGGGGCATGCTTTGTGCTGCCGGTGAGATTGCTGGTTTTGACTTGTCTGCAGGAGAGATTTGGTCGTACCCACCCCCCCAGTACTTTGGCTGCTCACAGCCTTACAGTGGTCGCTTTCCTTGAGAGAGTTTTGATTTCCTTTGAGACTTCTTACTACAAGTCTCTCTACACCCTTCTATTTTTTGTATCAATAAAGTTGTCTGACTAAAACCCAGCAAAATGATACCAATTGTTCTTAAACCTGGAAGGCTTAACAGCGCTGCAGCACATGAAAGAAGGCAAGCTGTCAGAAAATAGAGAGGAGACAATTTATCAAGGTGAGCTGCGTTCAGCCTAGAACTGGAGGCTGGCAGAGAAGCTTCCTTCTCACTGGAACTCGCTGGCTCTGTTCCTGTGCCCGTCTGTGCCAAACCTGAACGTCTACAAAGTGCTGAAACTATTTAGCCAGGGCTCCGAGGTTTCCATGATAAGTGTTGGTCTTGCTGACCTTGTGGATGACCCCTGAAAGCTTTTGAAATCTAAACAGAGGTTGTGGTCAAGTCCAGGCACTGGTGGTTGCTGCTATAAGCAGTTCTGCAGGGCAGGAATTGCCGACTCCGGCCGCTGAGTAATAAGAAAGGAAGAAATGGTGAAAAATAATGAATTGACCTGAAAAATACTTAATTTCTTAACTTTATCAGAAGTTCAGTTACCCCAGTGTTCCTGTGGTAGGGCTTTAGCGGTTTTTTGTTGTACAGTTATAGTTGGTGGTTTTGTTTTGCTTTTCCTAAACCCCTGTGTGCCTGACGGTTTGGACCCCAGGAACCTGCAGCAGCAATATTTTCAGTTGGAGGGCTCGCTAACTGTAGGGGCCGAAGGTGGCCCTGCCGAGGTACAGGTTCAGCATACAGTAACAGACACCAGACCGACAGCTTTGGGGATCAATAATTTATCTCTGAATAACGGCACAGTAACAAATACGGATCGGTAGTGCCTTTATCCAGGTCAGAACAAGATCCAGGAATTCACCAGTACTGGGTTCAAACAGCCAGGCGCAGAAAGGCTGCTGGCTCTTGTTGGCGTGCACGGGGTCTGGAAATGTCATCTGAGGCAGCGCTGCTAGCCTCACACCTCTCATGTGCCCAGGATGTGAAAATACCGTGTGAATCAGTAATAGCCCCTCACCAGCTGATGTTCGTGGTCGCTGAACAATTTGTGGTTGTGTGCGTGTGTTGTCCTAGTAGATATCAATTACTCTGAGGATTTTTAGGCTCTGTAGCCTCTCCCATTTTTTTTTTTAATTGATGATAATGGTGCTCTGGTGTGTTATACTAAGGAAACCATCCTTAGTGTATTAACTGCAGTCTCTTTGTACTTGTGTTTTAGCTGGAAGAGGAGAGATCGGTACTCAATAACCAGTTACTAGAGATGAAAAAGAGGTAAGTTGTTTTTTCTGATGTGTGTTTAACCACAGAGTCCTACAGAAAACTTCAGAAAACATAATGCAGAAACACCGCTAAGAAAGCAGTTCTTTTGTGTTGTATCGTAGTTAAAGTGCTGAGGTTGTTCCACACATTGCGTTATAGATGGTATCTTCCACATTTTCTTTATTCAGAGCGAGAAGGGACTGTGACTGTATGGATGTAAGCAGTGGGCTTTCCCTTTCCTCGTTAGTTGTGCTCCTGTTGCACTGGAGTGGTGCTCCTCAGAAACCAGTTCAGTGCTTGGTTTCAGTCTGCTCTGGAATAGTGGATTGTCCCTCAGTCTGATAAAAATGCAGTTCTTCAGAAATAATGGAAAATTCAGTGATGCTAAGGATTGGTGTTAAAAAGTGCCAGTTACCCAGCATTGATGGATTGTTCTCATAATTGTGGGATGTTGAGTTCCCTGCGGCAGCAGCTATTGCAGTTCCTTCAGCACTGCTTTTAAACACCAGGATGTTTGTCCTGGGTGGCTGGGCATCCATTTGTAAACTGCTGTTCAATAAATGGTCCCAAGTGACAGAATTTCCTGTCTTTCTGCAATATGTGTATGGAAAGCTAATTGGCTCAGTGCCCCGATGTCTTCAGGAAAATGTGGGCTTTTCAAAAGCGGTTACATAAATCCTCAGAAAAAGGCAGCTCTGCATGACAGCAAGCGTGTTCCAGGAAAAACAAACCAACCCTGTTAAATTTCCTGAATTTATAACGGTGGCAACAGAGCACAGTGATGGCACTGTGGTATGCACACGCATCCACAGCTGCTCGGTGTGACAGGCTGGTCCCTTTTTATTCCCTGATGAGCTGGTTTTTGGGCGGTGGGCTGTGCTGTTACAGCTCAAGCCCTGCTCGAGGACAGCAGGCACACGGGAACCGGAGCTGGAGCTTCCTCAGAGAGTGTGAGAGGTTGAGTTGTTGTGCAGAGGAGGATGAACAGCTGAACCTCCGGCTGTAACCACCCTTAGAACTGGATCACACAGCCTGTAGCAGCACACAGTAGCATAAGTGTAAGTTGTTTTTGTTTTTTAATGAGGTGAAGGAGAAGATAAGGAGAGAAAGCTTTAGCTGGTGTAAAGACCACCTGACATCCCCAATAACTGGTGTGTTTNGACAGCAGGCACACGGGGAACCGGAGCTGGAGCTTCCTCAGAGAGTGTGAGAGGTTGAGTTGTTGTACAGAGGAGGATGAACAGCTGAACCTCCGTCTGTAACCACCCTTAGAACTGGATCACGCAGCCTTTAGCAGCACACAGTAGCGTAAGTGTAAGTTGTTGTTTTTTTTTTAATGAGGTGAAAGAGAAGATCAGGAGAGAAAGCTTAAGCTGGTGTAAAGACCACCTGACACCAGCTGAGGAGCATCTCCAGCATGTTTGCTGTGGAGGGAGGTAAAGGAGGATATTAGTGCTGCTGACAGCTGGAATGCTGTGGACAGCCTGCTGTTTGCTGTGGGTTGGAGCATGTGTTTCAAACAGCGTCGCTCCTGAAAGGAGGGAGAGGGGACCCAGGATCCATCCAATACTTTCCAGCAGTTCTGTTTCATGGCATACACTTCACAGGACAAATTCTTTAGTAAGTTATAAAAAGAAAGGTGTGTGGCTCTGATTTACCTTTTCTTTACTCTGCCTGAAATAATCCAGATAATTATGAAACTGTTAAAGTGAACTTCAACGTTACCTTCAGTCGGTTACACTGGGATGCCCAAGTCTGTAACTGGTTAATGACCTTCCTCAGCAGTGCTGAACCAACTCCAATAGCGAGGATAAAGTAACAGGAACAGGCAACCTCACTGAAGGAGGCTGGAGGCCACTAGGGGTCAAAATGACATTATTTGCTAACAGAAAAAGTTGGGCTGAATGAAGAGCTAATTGAATAAAAGAGTCTCTCTAAGAAATTCCTGAATTCCACTGAAGTTGGTGATCAGTGATGATTTCTTCCTTTTGTCTGAAGAATCTGAGATACTGCAAACGAGAGCTCTTTGTTTCAATTAGGTCAAATCTCTCGCAGTGGTTTTCTCACCTTCCTTCCACCCACAGGAATTCTCTTCTCTATGAAATAGTCTGGCAGGAGTGACAGGAGTTTGATATTTATGAATCTAAGGGGTTCTGTGTTACGCCAGCTCGTTAGGTTCGTTGTGGGTTGCTGACTGTCTGACTGTCTTTGAGCTTGCGCTATTTATCGATACTCATTTCATTCCTCTCTCTTCCCTTTCCTGCCCTTGCTTCCCTTGCTATATCTGTGTGTCTTTAATGGTAAGACTCAAGAAAGTCTATCCACGTTACAATAAATAATTTTTATTTTTTTTATTAGTAAAGTTGTTGTACATATTTTGGCTGCCTTTGTCCCTTGGTGTCTTGCTTTTGTTTTGTAAAATACTCAGCAATATACATATATATACATAATAGAAAAGTCTATATTTTCTACCAAAACAAAAAAAAAGCCCCTTGGTGCAAATATAATTCTTCCTTACGGTATTTTGCATTTCTACTCCATGTTTCTAACGTGGTTCTTGTTATCTTGCATTTTTAAAGCTTGCCCAGTAACACTTTAAGGTATTTGCTTCATTCTTAGAATTTCTGATTTTTGTAGTAAGGGAAGAATCTGGGTGATTTTTTTTAATGTTAAAACAAAAACCTCTCTCCCATGACTTCCACACACCGCTCAAAACACGGTTTGACCTTCTCAAGAAAGTGAAGTTTTTAAATGGTGTGTGAAGTGAGAAAGTCATTTTTGTTGTTGTTTTTCATTAATCCCTGATGGCAAGCAGATATTTTGGACTTGAATTGGCAGGGAAAAGTCTAAGGTCACCAAATCAATTTCTTTTTTTTTCTTCCTGATAAAAGAAATAGTTTCCACAAGATTTGTCTTGCAAGTTATCCCTGTGTAGATATTTTCACATTCAGCATAAGCTCCCTACGTTTCCCCTCACCACAAACAGTTCTGGAGCTGAGAGCACCAGCGGGGTCGACTCTCAGCTGATGCTGGCAGTGACCTGTGAGCTGCACTTAGGTGTAAGTAGTGACACACACCTACTGCACTGGTGGGTTTTCCAGCACTTCAGAGGGCCTCCAACTGGAGCTGTAAAGTGTGGCTCCTGGAGAGACTGTCCTGAAAGAGAAAAAAAAACAGGGACCTTTTTCCCTCTCTTGTTTTCTTTCTCCTCCTGTTTCTCTCCCCTTGTGTTACAGTATTCTGGACTCCTGTCTGGAATGTGTAAATATATATTTACATGCTCACAGACTATTTGCCTTTTTCAGCCACCTAAATGCTCATGGTGGTCGAAACCAAACCCAATAAATGGCAAGTTAACCGTATTTGTACAAAAGGCATTGTTTGGTCTGATCTCTCAGATGAAGATCTGACCCAGAAGAGGAAACATTGGCTAAATAACGAGCTCTTGAGCATGAGTCACTGGGGTTTCCATCTGCCCTTCTACAGCTGCCTGCGTAGCAAGGGGAAGCTCGAGAGACGTCTCGGGTACAGCAGAGCTTGTGAGCAGCAACTTCCCGATGTACCTTCCCATTTCCCATGCCCTCGGTAAACCCTGGATTTGCAGTTGATCGGAGAGGGCAGCTCTGCTCCGTGAGCAGCGTCCCGTGCGCTGGTGGCACGTTTCTTTCCCACACCGCGACCCTGCGCTTTTGATCCCATTCAGCAAAGCATTTAAAAGGCTGGGGTAGGCTAGAGAGTGATGTAGCCCTGCTGAGGAACAGAGATCGCTGTCACACCTGTAGTGCTTGGCTGAATCAGGGTTGGCGAGGAGATCTCTTAAACACCACTGCCCTTGTGTCTGTATTAACCCGAGCAGAACTTGGATTTGAAGGCAGGATTGTGCAGGCTGCAATTTGTTGTGTTTCTGCTTATATTAATTCTCTCATTGGAAAAATATACCAAACCCCAAATCAACCTTTTGGTTCTTGTTTGGTAGCTGCATCAGCTCTTCTAAACCCCAGATTCTCCACTTGCTGCTTCCATCCCACAGTAAAATCTTAACAATGAAAGAATTGCGTTAACTGTGCTCTCATTGTTGAGTTTCCTCTTTATCTTGCGTCGGGGAGATTTGTTGTATTCCATGGGCTGGGTATCACGGCTCTCACTAACTCTAGGTACTGGGGATGTGGAAACTTCGCCCTCTGAACCTAACAGCTATCCCTCACCCGCTGAGCATCGTCACACGGGGATGGAGCGTGCTGCTCTCGATCCCTTGCCCAGTCCCAAGTGCAGTGTAGTTGAATTACTGAAATGAAATTGTGTCTGGCTCCTTCGTCCTTTTGTGTAGAGAGTTACGCGCTCAGGCTGCCTAGTTTGTGTTCAGCACTCTCAGCTAGGGAGAGGAGCAGCAGCTCCCTGCTGTGATCATCCAAACAGATGTGTGGAATTGCAGGGAAACCTGGCTGCACCTGCAGCGGCTCGGGGAGGTGACAGCTAGCTGCTGGGCACTGCTTGGTGCTCTGGAAAGCAAGGTTCTCTTCTAGATAAGTAAACACAGATTTTGGAGTAACAATTTTTTATTTCTTTTTTTTTTTTTTTAAACCAAACAAAAACCTTTCAGCTTGTAAGGAACTTCCGTAGCAATAGTCCTCGCATCAGAGGATTTTCACTCACCTGCTGTGTTCCTCTGCATTTCTTTTGGACCCTTCTTCCATGGCAGAACAAATCCCACACGGTTTTGTGCTGAAAGAGGAGTTGTTAAAGGCCCAGAAACCCTCCCAGGAAATAATGTTGTTACTGAAATTAGTGAGGACCAGCTGATATTTCCAGCATCATCAGTGCTTTGCATGACAACTCGTACAGTCAGCTTTGCATGTGTGTTTTGTTGCTGGTTAGTAATTTTGAAGAAGTAACAAAACTCGAAGTTAGGTTTTGTGGAACATTGTGCAACGTGTTTGTTTATCCTGTATCTCCCCAGTCTATTAACTTGCTCCTTTAAATTCAAATGGATACGGTGAGATGCAGATTCTGGCATGTCCTACCTAGGTAAAGTTTTTGCTTTGTTTCCACAGTTGTAACATCTGAAATGTTTATTATATATAAAAAAATCTTAGTCAAGTACAGAATTTAAATTTGCTTTTTAAGAACCACTTCGTACAGTAGTTTAATACTTGAAATTAAATTAAACTTCTTTAGGCAACTACAATAATCTATTCTTTAGGTGATTTCTGGTTGTATTTGTTTTTCTTTTAGAGAATCAACATTGCAAAAAGAAATTGATGAAGAGAGAGCATCTTTACAAAAATCCATCAGTGTTACTAGTGCCTTGATCACACAAAAAGATGAGGAACTGGAAAAACTCAGAAATGAGGTAAGTGAGGAACAGTGGGATAATTCTTAATTTTGGATTAAGTTATGGCTGGAAGCATGTGGCTTTGTATGCTTGGTACTGAAGAGCTGGCTAATTGTTTTATTAATGTAGCATAGTTAAACCTTAGAATTCAATATTTAAGTACCTGTGCCTACTCCTGGCATGGATTTTGGTGGCTGTTTAGCCCTCGCCACTCAGGATGTTGCCTTGGTGCTCTGGCTTCATTCTGGAAGGTCTGAGTGTTCTCGATTCTTACAGATCACGGTGCTCCGTGGAGAAAACGCTTCTGCAAAAACTTTGCAGTCGGTGGTTAAGTCGCTGGAGTCTGACAAACTGAAACTTGAGGAAAAGGTGAAAAACTTGGAGCAAAAACTCAAGGAAAACAACGAACAGCCTTTAACTGTAACTAGCTCCTCAGGTAAAGAGCCTCTTTCCTGTCTCTGTGCCTTTGGCTTCAAACTTGTAGGTTTTTGCATCTGTTAACCCGATAGTTAAAAGGAGGCTTAACCAGTTGAACCTCCTGAGAAATGATGACTTTCCTGCTGTAGAACACACACAGGATTTGAGTGAAGGAAATCTGAGTAGCTGCCAAATACGAAAGCTGCTGACGTGGGCGGTTAACCCCATTTACGCCGGGGTGATGGGCAGTTTGACTTGAAATTAAATGTGCATAAACCGTAAAACTTCATCCTGTGCATGGTGTGGCTTCTGTGCAAGAGCCTTTCACAGACAGATTTTATTTTTCCTTGCTGTAGCTGCAAAGTAACATGTAGGCATCGTAACAAAACCACCCACCTGGGCACAGGGCTGAGAATCCCCCATTTTATACCCTCACACTTACCTCATGTTGAGCTCCTGAAGCTTTGTATCACTACAGTCTCGTCTCTGCAGCGAGGAGCACTCCTTGCAGATTGTGAACTCTAGCTGTCACCTATTCGTACATTTTAACTGTAATAACTAACGTACAGTACTGACTATGTCCCCATAATGCAGTGGTCAAACAATTCCCCCAAAAAGTCACCCTTACTGAAGCTTGTACCGAGTGATCAGAAAGCAGGAGAATAAATGGAGACTCGGGACGAACATTATTTCAGTCTCTGACTAAGCTGTTGTATGTGTCTCATTTACCTTGTTTGGTTTGTTGTTTTTTTTTTTTCTTTAAAGGTGACATTGCTGCTAATCTACTTCAAGATGAAATTGCAAAAGAGAAGCAGGTATTTGATCTGAAACATCAGCATGCTAAAACAAGTGTGTCTATAGGCAGAGTGAAATATTTTTCAAAAGACAGTTCCTGTCGGGTTTTGTAAATCAGGATTATAATGGGCAGATTGATCTTGTAACCTCCTGCTTCAGAAGGGAAATATTAATGACAGTAAAATGTTAAAAATCAAGCGATGAGCGATGCTGGAGAAATAGTTCAGGTTACTGGAACATGGGTGGGCAGGGAGGAAAGCAGGGGTGGCGAGTTTTGACCTGTAGCCCGTTGGTGAGGCGCAGCCCAGCAGAGCACCTTGGCATTCCTGCCAGAGGCTGTGGGCGTGCATGAGGAACAAGGGGTGGCTCACCGGAATCCGCGGTGCTTGCCACCTTGGAGAAATGGGCTCCCTGAGCTCCCGTGCTGCTCCCCAGCTTCTGCAGTTGAAAATGTTGGTCTGTGCTGTCTCTGAACTGCAGAACTTTACTCAGAATGAGGGTTGGCAGCCATGGAGCAAGGAAGTTGCTCAGTTAGCTTGTGCTTCAGTGTGTATCAGAGTGTGAAAATCATAAAGAACGTGAAGGGCTGCTGTGCCAGGCAGCCTGTGACATGGTTCAAAGGGAAGCGCCTTCTGCTCCTTACAAAGTCCTTGTTAGATCATTGATGTCAGTTGTGTTGATTAAAAAATGTCCTTCCTAGTGTGTACAGAGATCAGAAGTAGTGTAATTAACACTCACTAACCAATCTTCTTCTGTTTTTCTGCCTCCTTGAATTCACCTGCGGATGACAACCCTTCCTCGCAATCAGCACGAGGTTTGTTCCCCTTCCTGGCTTCCTTTACTGTCCTCACTGTGTATTTGTCCAGCAGTGCTGCTGCAGGGCTGGCTTACTGGTGCCCGTGGCTGTAGCTTTGGGGGATGCTGATGGGTGCAGCCCCAGGATAGCTCCGAGAGCATCCACCCGAGCTGCAGGGTCACAGGAACAGACGCTGTTCTGATCAAAATTACCCAACTGGAGTTGTGTTCAAAATGTGGCATTAGAAAAAGAACTCCATCAGTGGGTGGTGGGCTGAGACCCACCCATGTCTGAAGCTGTCGCCCTCTCTGCAGTGCATCCTCCTGACTGTCCTTGTTCTTGACCATCACAGATTGACTTCCTGAACTCCGTGATCGTAGATCTGCAAAGGAGAAACGAAGAGTTGAACTCGAAAATACAAAGAATGTGCGAAGCAGCCCTCAACGGCAACGAAGAGGAGATAAATAACTACGACAGGTACAAATCCTAAAGGAAACCGTGGCTTGTGTTTTGGGAGCTCTCGGTAGCAGTCAGTGCTGTGGGCTGCACAATGCCCCAGCCTGTCAGGAAGGACAGACGTGGCTTTCTCCTGAATTTAGTGATTGAATCCAGCCTTCTTTTTATGCCCGTTCCTAAGGCGTACCTGGTGGTGCAGAAGGATTCTCTGTAGTTACGGATCACAGACACCAATGTGTTGTAACGTATTTGTTGTCAGTCCTGGTTGAGTCTGGCCCTTTCCGAGTGAAGTAGAAGAGTCTTTGTGCTCAGGAGGCCGGTAGCTGCACTGAGATGGCGAGATCCGGTCCAAAGCAATAGGTTTTAGTTCTATTTCATGTATTAGGGCTTCAGATCTCTTCTCTCAAGGGAAAAGAGAAACTAGTTTACATGTGTTTCTGTTTTAAACAATATCTGTATTTGTGTAAATATTTACACAAACAGAGCAGCTTGTTCAGTAAGTATTATAGCGTAAGAGAATAGGGGTACTTGCAAGGTAGCTGAGGTGCCAGAAGATCTTCAGAACGGGTTTTGTAATTTTTTTGTTGTTTCCTCAGTCTCAGTAATTAGGAGGGGTCACATTAAGAAGGGGAGTTTCCTTGAACCCTTTATATTTGATCAGCCTGGCAGTTCCCAAAGAAAATCGAGGCCCCTGTGTGCTACAGCCTGCCAGCATCCTGTGTGGGGACCCTGCCGGGCAGCCCGCTGTATGGAAGGACAATTCGACTGATCTATTCAGGGACCTGCACTGACAGCATCACTGAGTCAAATCCCTTATTACAATTACTCAAGTTTCTAGAAACTTATGCAAAGCAAATTGTATTGTATCAAATACAGATTGTGACAGTTAAGGTATTATAATGACATTATAATGAACAAAGTTCACCTCAGGATAGGATTTCACCACAGTTCTTGGCACAGGATCTGCCATCTTTCTTGTTGGGCAGCTGCTGTGCAGCTTTTCGGCTCATAGTGCCGTCGTGTTCCCTTCTGCATCGGGAGTGCGGATCGGGCAGGGCCACGAAACTTCTTGTTTTGCTCCATCCCCCGTGACCCTGTCGGTTCTGTCCTAAGAGCAGGACACGTTGCCTGGGAAACCATTACAGAGCGAGGTCTTCACATGCCAGCCACGCCTTTGTCCCAGAAACTGTGTTTACCTTACCCTGAAGATTTTATTATATTATAACTTCTGTCAGGATATAAACATCCCCTTAGAGAAACTAATTCCACCCCTTCCAGTCATTTCCCCGCATGGGAGACAGCGTACCTGCAGGCAGGGAGGCAGGCCTTCCTCCTTGCTGGAGAAGTGCCCTGCTTGACTTGTGCTGGTGCTCATCTTGCAGTGAGGAAGAAAGCTTGTCCAAGAAGAAACCTCGTCTCTTCTGCGATATCTGCGGCTGCTTTGATCTTCACGACACTGAGGACTGTCCGACCCAGGCCCAGATGCTGGAGGAGCCGCCCCACTCGGCTTACCACGGCAGCAGGAGAGAGGAACGCCCCTACTGCGATACCTGCGAGATGTTCGGGCACTGGACGGCCGACTGCAACGACGACGAGACCTTCTAATGCACGTGCGGCCACGAGGACAGACTGTCTGTGCGCCGTAACTGGACGATTTATACCACCAGCATTCGTGTGTGCTGAATGTCAGGAATAAGGGACAGCGTTTCTTGACCCCCTCCCATTCCCCTCACCTGTCCACTCCCAATCAGTAAACTGATAAATACTTTGCTCCTCTGCTAATAAATACCCCATCTCCCTTTAATAAACTTAAGTGAAATATAAATAAATGATTTAACAAATGACTTTAAGCTGTTTCTTCCCAGGTTCTGGGTTTGTCCCCACTCTTAACAAGAAATGCCTCCATGCTGTTGCATCTATTGATGGGAAAAGATGTATAGGAACGAAGCACTATAGTTATATTAAAGCTTATTTAAATACCTTAAAATTATGCCGTTAATTTTCATATTTGCACTAAACCATTTTAAGGCTGAATTTGTACATTTAGATTTTAAACTTTTTTTTTGACACTGGACTGGGTTGAGAAATGTTTCATCTTTATCCTCGTTTACCCATGTGATTGTGGTTTCACTCAGTGACGGGTTTGCCGACGGCGTGAAACGTGAAATGGTGACGCAGGTAAGAAAGGGAGCTGCTGGGGGTTTATAGGAAACCTGGACCCCGTGGGGGACAGCCTTGGTTTATGGCATTCCTTCAGCTTCTCTCCAGGGGGTGTGTGGTGTGTGTATATATCCATATTATATATAATAAAGGTCTATTTTGGAAAAAAAGCAGTGTGGTCTTTTGTAACGGGCTCGGGGACTGCACGGTAAATACCGGGAAAGACAGCTGCTAGCGGGGGGGGGGATGTTTTCCCTAACGCTGAGCGGGGACCCCGCTGCCGCGGCCTTTCGGTGCCGGTGGCGAGAGCCGGGGACAGGGGGGGGGTCGGGAGCGAAGGGGGGTGTTGGTGTCGTGGCGCCCGCCAGGGGGCGCTGTGCCGCCGGGGTGCCCGCACTGGGCCCCGCCGGCCCCCGGCGCTGCCTGGCTCCGCCCCCGCCGTCACGTGGCGCGCATCAGGTGACCGCCGGCATCACGTGAGCGGCGCGGGCTGCGGCGGGAGCGCGATGGCGGCGCACCTGAGCTCGGGGCGCGTGAACCTGACGGCGCTGCGCGAGGCGGGGCGCCGGGAGCTCCGCGAGTTCCTGGACAAGTGCGCGGGGCCCAAGGTGAGCGCCGGGCCGGGACCCCCCCGGGCTGCCGGCGGACCCCGGCCTCACGCCTCTGTCCCTTCCCGCAGGCCATCGTGTGGGACGAGTACCTGACCGGGCCGTTCGGGCTGATCGCGCAGTACTCGCTCCTGAAGGTAGGCACCGCGGCGGGGCCGGGGGCGGGCGCTGGGCTGCCGGGCCTTGACCCCGGAGCTCCGTGCGGCCCGGTAACGTCCCTGTCCCCGCGCAGGAACACGAGGTGGAGAAGATGTTCACGCTCAAGCCGGGCCGCCTGCCGCAGGCCGATGTCAAGAACATCATCTTCTTCGTCAGGCCCAAGCTGGAGCTGATGGACATCATCACGGACAACGTGCTCAGGTGCGGCGGGGCCGCGGCGGCTGAGGGGTCAGCTGTGGCTCTTCTCGGGAGCCGGCGGGGGGTCCCCACCAGCACAGGTAATGGGTTTGGCCTGGAACTGCCGCAGGGTTTGTCACGTCTGGGCTCAAAACCGGGAACTAGGTGCTGACACTGGAACTGTGCAGCTGCTCTGGGGGCTCGCATGAGGTGTGGGACACCCAGGAAGGGGGCAGGGAGGGGTCTCACTTTGGCCGGCGATGCAGCGGGGCGCGTCCCTTCTAATTAGCGGAAGTGAGTTGCTCTTTGGCTGATCCTCCTTTGGAGAACGGCAGGAAAACCAAGTCACGTTGCCCTGGTTTCAGACTTGTGGCCGGGTAAAATCTGTTCTGAAGTAGAAAACGTTAGGAATGGACGTTGGTGATAATACCCGGTGCGGCATTCCTATTTCCCTCTAACTCGGTGCCCCCAGCCCGCGGTCTGTGCTGGTTACCTGCGCAGCTCAGTTACCGTTTGCTGTGCTCCTGCCTGTGACCTTCCAGGGAAGAGAGAGGCCGTTCTCCCCAGAGAGACTTCCACATCCTCTTTGTGCCGCGCCGCAGCCTGCTCTGCGAGCAGTGGCTGAAGGAGCAGGGCGTGCTGGGGTCCTTCATCCACCGAGAGCAGTACAGCCTGGACCTGATCCCCTTCGACGGAGACCTGCTCTCCATGGAGTCTGAGAGCGCGTTCAAGGTAAGCATTCCTCTCGTCTCTGAGGGAGAACGCTGTGCGGTTTTGTGCTGGCGGTTGGTTTGGTACAGAGGTTCTCAGGGGGCTGTTGGTGACCCACACGGAAGGGAAGGGCCTCGCAGAACAGATGTGATTTCATTCACAGTGCTGAACTCAGCCTGAACTACTCTGTGTTCTCTGACTGAACACTGAAGGGACAATCACCAAGCTGCATCCCAGTTCCTTCAGCTTTAACTGCTGGTGTCGTTTTTGCAAATCAAGCACTCACGAGGCTTAAAATCTTCAGTCGTAACAAAGAGCCAGCACTGTTTGTGTCGACACCAGCCAAAGAGCCCCATGCAATGGTTAATGCTGCGCGATAATCTGCACTGGGAATTAACAGCAGTCACACACCAGCTGCGTATCCTGTTTTCTCAGAATGCTGCGTCTAGGGACGGGAAGGTTTGACAGGGTTTTGCCTTATTAAGTGTAGCCCAGAGGACGTGTCAGGGCTTGCAGCTCCGTGTCGGCAGCTCTGATGAGGTGGTGTGCTCGCAGAGTGGCCTCATTAGAGGGAGAGGCTCTTTGCACTCCCTTTCTGGCTCTCCTCTCTATCAGTATAGCCTGTGGGGTTCAATAATATTGCAGTGTCTGGTTTGATCAAATGGTGTACTGGCAGCACAGATAAGGTCCGTATTTGCCAGCAGTCACAGTTTTTTCCCCACCCTATGTCTTCTCTGAACTGTTCCCATGGTCTCTGTTCTGCTGTGGAAGCAGCTGTGTCAGATCAGCACCTTCCATCAGGAATCCTTCTTGTTCAGGAATGTTACCTGGAGAGCGACCAGACCAGCCTGTACCACGCAGCGAAGGGGCTGATGACGCTGCAGGCTCTCTACGGAACCATCCCGCAGATTTTTGGGAAGGGCGAGTGTGCCCGGGTAAGGCAAATGCTGCTGCTTAAAAGGTGCATCCTGTTCTTTGGGGCTGCCTTAAGGAGTGTTTGGACCTCTGGGTCTTCTGAATCCAGCCATGGACCCTTCTGTCATACTGGAATTTTGGGATCATGTCTATCAGGCCTTTGCCATTTCTGGCCAAAGGAACAGTCTTTGCTGTTCCATAAGGCTTCCTGTCAGGAGGATTTATTTGATCGTGTATGCTTAGCGCACAGGTTTGTGTTTTCAGCAGTTGTTGTTTCTGTGGAGTTTTATCCCTTAGCTGCTCTGTTGGTGTCAGAAGGGCTGAATTAAGTGGGAAATGTGTAACCTAGTGCTTATGCCTCAGCTTTTTCATCTCTCCCTGTAACTCACCCCTTTTTTCTTCTCTCTGACCAGCCTATGGTTTATTTGGTACTTTTTGTAATGAAGGAGTGGCTTGAGAAGAACCCAGTGCTTCAGTCACAGTCACTGTCTTGCTGGCTGCACCCCATTACTTGGATGAGCATGTGCCTGTAACGTCAAACCCATCTGTGGCCTGCACCATAACCAGACCAACGATTTATTTTCAGCACGTGGCCAATATGATGATCAGGATGAAGCGTGAGTTCCCTGGAAGCCAGAACTCCATATTTCCCGTCTTTGACACCCTCTTGTTGCTGGACCGCAATGTTGACCTGCTGACGCCGTTAGCTACGCAGCTGACGTACGAGGGGCTGATAGATGAAATCTATGGGATTCAGAACAGTGAGAGACCAACGGGACGGGGCAGGTCTGTGGTGTGCTGGAGCGGGTGGCTGTGTGTCAGGTGATGGGGGAGCCGCTCACCTGGACGTGGTGCGGGGATGGTTCAGTCCTGAGCTAGAGCCCATCAGGATCAGCTCTGGCTCTTTTTGCCTAGGAAGGGGAGTTGAGTACAGCACGTGGTTATTGAATGGGAATATTTTGGACGTTGGTAGGTGCAGACACACTGACACAGAACACGTAGTGTGGGAGTGGAAAAGTTAGTGTATGCCTTTACCCTCCAGGCTGGCTGGCTCAGGTGCCGCACTGAGGGGAACAGTTTGTGAAAGACTACTCAGAATGCTCTGCTGCTCTTCGGGAGGTGGTAGGAAAAACTCTAGAGAAACATTTACAGGTTTTAATCCCTCCTGTTGTACTTAAGACTTGGCTGGAAGGCTGCCTCCCAACCTCTTTGGTAGCAGGGTAGCTAGCACTTGGGTTCTGAGGATGTACGTGCGTATAGGTCTCTGGGTCCCTGGTGCGTACAGGGACACTCCTTAATTAACACATATGCACTGAGTTGTCTGGGCATTTATATTGGTTTTGCTGCTCAGAACTGTTTCCAGCTCAGGGGACACGTTTCCACAGCCCACTTAACTTCTGGCAGTGAAGTTCCAGTCTTTATGAGCGTTGTTTCTCTGCATTTGGTAGCTTATGTGAAGCTCCCTCCTGAGAAGTTTGCCCCGAAGAAGCAGGGTGAGAAAGAGGGTGGGAAAGATCTCCCCACAGAACCCAAGAAGCTCCAGCTGAACTCTGCTGAAGAGCTGTATGCTGAAATCCGAGACAAGAACTTCAATGCTGTGGGGTCGGTGCTGAGCAAGAAAGCCAAGATCATCTCGGCAGCCTTTGAGGTGAGGCCTGTATCCGACTGTGCATCCCTCAGGCATTCCTGTCATCAGATACAGACAGTCTGTGTTCAGCAGGGCTCTGACTGGCAGCTTGAGCTGATGCCACAGAGTAATCCCCAGACAGAGAAAAAAACAAGTAGTCTTCAGAAGGCCCTCCAGTCTTGGGGTCCCTTGTCATCCTGGGACAAGATCAGCTCCACTTTGACTGTTCTGAATAGGTGTTAGTCGAATCTCCTCTTAAGAATCCTGTAGTAAGGCAGATCCTCTGTTCTCCTCACACCTCTGCTCTGGGGCTTTTCCTGTCCTCGCTGTTAAAAGCTTCTCTCAGAGCTAGCCTGAGTCACATTTCTGCTGTGTGAGACTGTAGTTCCTTTAACAGGAGTTGCCTTCTTCAGTCTGCAGAACAGTCAGGTGCTGCTTCCCTCTGCAAGAGGCTAGAGGTTAATTTCAGTGTACTGATCACTTCCACTGTGTTGCTGTTGTTACCCGGTTTCCCTTTGTATTCACTGAGGATGCAGAGAAGAGGCTTTAAGAAATGAAACTCCAGAATGTACATTCATAGTGTTACGGCTGGCATAAAAAACAAGAGACGTGTGAAAAAGACAGTTGTCTTACAGGAGGTTTGACCTGTAAATTCATGCTCACGTGTCACCTTAGACAAAGCTGGAGAGCGCTGTGGGGTATGTTTGTGGTTTTGTTTGAAAACATCCTGTTCATGACTCACAAAGAAACTGAGATCCCCTATCTCTGCTTTCAGACTTCATGGTGATTCTTCAGAGAACTTTTTACACTGTTTGATTGTATTTCCTTGGTTTTTTCTTTGCCTCTTCACTTCTGCCACATCTAAGACAAGGTAGCGGTACCTTAACTGAAATACTGTGTGCTCAGCCTCATCTCCCAGTCAATGTCTGTTACTGCAATATTAGTGCTGAAGGTGCTAAAGATGGATTATTCATACTGGGTGTTAAACAAAAAAAAGAAATTTAAGGAATTGTCAGAGGTAATAGGTGATAATGAAACAGCAGCATATTCTTAAATTCCAGGCTTCATCATTATCACTCTCCTGCCTGCACTTGCCCATTTAAATCCTTCACGTATGAGTCAAATTATTATTATTTTTATTCCAAGTGGCAGCAAGAGGCAAGTAACCTAATGATCAAAGTGCTGTTGCAGGTAATGCTGTGACTTTAGTATAAGCATTTGAAGTCTGTCTACATGGTTGCCTATCTCTAACAGTATCTGCTGTTGCAGGGAATACAGTAAAAACTTTTTGATGATAAAATGATCTAGTTGGTGTTATGAATCTGAACAAGACCTAACCTAAGTGATGGATTTCTTTAGGAAAGACACCACGCGAAAACCGTTGGAGAGATTAAGCAGTTTGTCTCCCAGTTGCCACACATGCAGGCAGCAAGAAGTTCTCTGGCAAACCACACCTCCATTGCAGAACTCATCAAAGACATCACCAGTGAGTATCTGTTGAATAGTCTGTGTGTCTAATTTAAATATAGCAAAATGGACTTCATACAGCTTGGCAAAGATTGGCTTTGCTCCATCCAGTGCATCTCTGCTGAAATGTTAAATGTAGAAAATGAGCTATCAGTTGCTCTTTTATTGATTTTTTTTTTTTTTTTTCATTCTTTTCCCAAAGCATCTGAAGATTTCTTTGATAATTTAACAGTGGAACAAGAGTTCATGTCTGGAATAGACACAGACAAGGTAAGCAGATAATGCCAATTAGTGACTCTTACATCTAAAAAAAAACCCCAACATATTTCTCTGGGGCTTTTTTCCATTGGAGTTTTTTGAGAGAGGAAACATCTGATCTAGATGATGTCTGTTTCCTTCCACTGTCAAGGTTGTGAGTTCTCACGTGTGTCTCCTTGCACGTTTGCAGGTTTTTCAAGTGACATGGATTGCTGAAATGTTCTTGCAGACGGTGCTGTGCTGTGGTGTTTGCGAGGCTCCGGTTACCTGTCATTGCCCATAGGCAGATGTGCACAGCTGGGCTGCTTTGACTTGTTCAGGGGCCCTGTGTGCTGGGAGGGATCAGTGAAACACTGAAGACCGTTAATCAGATTTTTTTCAGTGCATCAGACAAAGTGTAGCTATTGACTGTGGAATCAACATGCTCTAGAAAGACACTAGGTGGAACCAGTGCTGGATCGCTGTTTACAGACGGTCTTGAGCTGCCTGGAGAGCAGCCACACGCTCCTTCTCGCTGTTTTGGAGATACTAGGCAAAACTTGACCTTTCTTTCCAGGTCTTCTAGGCACTTTAACAGCTCTTTATGTATTTTTATGTGTTTTTTTTTAATAGGTTAACAATTATATTGAAGACTGCATAGCTCAAAAACATCCATTAATCAAGATCTTACGTCTCGTTTGCTTGCAATCTGTCTGCAATAGTGGACTGAAGCAGAAGGTTCTGGACCATTACAAAAGAGAGATTATCCAGGTTGGGCTGTAACTTTTGGATCAATTTCTGAGAAAATCCACATCAAATCCTCAGCTCTACAGCACTTGCATTCTAGACAAACGCATCTTATACATGGGTAGTGTGGACTTCCAGTGTGTACAGAGGGAGCACTGAGGCTTCTGTTCGGGCTGTGACAGCAATGACTCCGGAGGTTTTACATCATGTAGATACACAGAGGTTTATATCCCTGCACTTTTAACTGTTATGATTTAAACACTCTAAATGGGATACACTCTAGAGATACCTTAACCAAAAAACTTTTTAAAATTTATATCTTTGCCCCTTTTTTTTTTTTTTTTTTAAACACTCTGATCATGGATTACTGACACGGTATTAAAGGTGACTTCTTCATATTGCAGACCTACGGCTATGAACATATATTGACCTTAAACAACTTAGAAAAGGCTGGACTCCTGAAACCTCAGACAAGCGGTAGGAATAACTACCCAACGATCAGGAAAACCCTGCGCTTGTGGATGGATGATGTTAATGAACAGGTAAACAGGCACCTCAGTGAACATTCCTCTAACAATTCAAGATTATGTGCAGCAGGAAAACCCTCTCTTTTTTTTTTATTTTTATGGTGCTGCTTTGCAGCATGAAGTAGCATTCAGCTGCTGCTCACACTCTGCTCTTCCTGCAGAACCCCAACGATATCTCCTACGTGTACAGTGGCTATGCTCCACTGAGCGTACGCCTGGCACAGCTGCTGGCTCGGCCAGGGTGGCGGAGCATAGAGGAGGTCTTAAAGATGCTGCCGGGTCCCCATTTTGAGGAGAGGCAGCAGTTACCTACTGGCCTTCAGAAAAAACGTAAGTTTTGCTTTGTTTTCCCATTTTTTAAAGGGAGATGCACGTCTGTCAGGCTGCAATGAGATAAACTGAAATGAAGGCTGGCAGAGTCCAGGCATCTATCTCATCTCCCTGTACCACTGTAGTTATTAGATCCACCATACCCATTTTTTGACAGATAGCTTTCTGGCCTCTTTAAAACATCCGGTCACGTATTCAGCCTGCTGTTAATGCACAGCACTGTGTGCGCTGAAGATACTGTAGAGCTGTACATTTGTTTAACTTCTCGTCAGAGTAACAAAATAAACCCAACCTTTTTGTTTTAATAAGTAACATTACTTTACAAAGAAGTTCAGTATCACTCTTCTAGTATTAAGCCTGGGCAGGCAGAAGCACATCCTGTAAAGAGACCCCAGAGCTGAGCGCAGAGTCTGCATTTCTGGGCCCCAGTCTGCCCAAAAGGCTTCTCCTCTCATTCAGGTGCTGTCTTTAGTTTTAAGTCATTTGAATTTGACTGTTAATTAATGGATAGGAGACATAAAACTAAAACGAAGACAACCTGTACATTTCTCTGAATACCCAGGTCAACACGGGGAGAACCGAGTCACTCTGGTATTCTTCCTGGGAGGCGTAACGTACGCAGAAATTGCTGCACTGAGATTTCTGTCCCAAATGGAAGATGGAGGCACAGAGTACGTCATTGCCACTACAAAACTGATCAATGGAACGACCTGGATCAAATCCTTGATGGAAAAACTGGAGCCTGCGCCTTTCTAAGGTCTGTGGCGAGAGACAGTAGAAGTGAGAGGCCGTGTGTGACACAGGCGTGCCAGCTTCTGGCATGGCTGCCTGAGCGTCAGAGAAACACAACAGTGAAAGCAGCTCTCCTGAGACCAGCTCATGATGCAGTTACCCTCATCCCTCTCTGCACTTGTGTTCCTACTGTTTGTGGAACTGCCTGGTAGACAAGCAGGGCTGAAAGGCACTAACAATGAAATAAACAGTGGGAGAAAGAGAGACCCCTGCTCCTGGTCTGAATTGGCAAACAAGCAGTGAGGAGAGTGGGGATGTCTCCTGGTCCTTCTATTCAGCAAATTGTTTTTTTTTTTTTTCAGTTTAGCTTTAGTGGGAGATGTGATGACTTCTTTTCACCCTCCTAAGGTGCTGGGGAGGCAGGGTGTTTTCTGTTCCTGATGTCACACCATTCCTGTCAGCAGGACCAGGGCCAGCTGATTGTACAATGGAAAGAGAACTGTTGTAAAGGGGAAGCAGTAACTTTTACTGCATAGGTTTAGAAACTTTTTATGGCTCTCAGACATCCACAATAATGGACCTGCTGAGCCTGCGCTGTGCTGTGACAAGCTGTCTGTTACAGTTAGTTGCCTGCAGGCCATCCTCGAGTCCACTCTTCTGCACGCTTTGGCCAAGGCATTCATTGGGTTTCCTGCAGCAACAGCTAACCCTTGAACTATCCACACACGTCAACAGTACTGACAACAAATACAACCAACTGCACTCAGATTACGAGGGAGATGCTTGAGCCTTTTACTTCAATCACCCTCTCAGGGGACCAGTGGGAGGTGGCTTGTTTATCCTAGGTACACCCACCTGACCACGGAAAGCTACTCCAGAATTACATCAGTGGGGCAAAGAGCTTATGTTTGAAGACACACAGATACTCCCTGCAGGGGACTTGGGCCAAAAATAGCAACATCAGTGACCCAGTAAACAGCAGTTTTAAAACAGATGCTTTTTTCACCCCCTGTTCAGTTTATGAATTGTGATATTTGCTGCCACAAGCTGTTGTAGAGCTCAAAAATATAAAATGGAATTTTCCATGGTCTTGGTGTCTGGGCTCTTGGTGTTTCTGAGTCAATGCATGCAAGAGGCACCTTCTGTCTCCAGAAGACAGCCTTGCTAATCACTAGAGGCTGGAAAGGCAGACCAGGGGTCCTTGCTTGTGCCTGTGCCAGAGCCTGAGCTGCTGCGTCGCAGCCCTTCCCCTGGTCACTGTCACTATACTCACGTGCTTCAACAGCAGCCACTGGGGACGCCGTTTCACACTGCATTTCATTAAAAACAACTAAATACTGCATAGGTTTAGAAACTTTGTGGCTCTCAGGCATCCAGAATAATGGACCTGCAGGACCTGCGCTGCGCTGTGACAAGCTGTCTGTTACAGTTAGTTGCCTGCAGGCCATCCTCGAGTCCACTCTTCTGCACGCTTTGGCCAAGGCATTCATTGGGTTTCCTGCAGCAACAGCTAACCCTTGAACTATCCACACACATCTCAACAGTACTGACAACAAATACAACCAACTGCACTCAGATTACGAGGGAGATGCTTGAGCCTTTTACTTCAATCACCCTCTCAGGGGACCAGTGGGAGGTGGCTTGTTTATCCTAGGTACACCCACCTGACCACGGAAAGCTACTCCAGAATTACATCAGTGGGGCAAAGAGCTTATGTTTGAAGACACACAGATACTCCCTGCAGGGGACTTGGGCCAAAAATAGCAACATCAGTGACCCAGTAAACAGCAGTTTTAAAACAGATGCTTTTTTCACCCCCTGTTCAGTTTATGAATTGTGATATTTGCTGCCACAAGCTGTTGTAGAGCTCAAAAATATAAAATGGAATTTTCCATGGTCTTGGTGTCTGGGCTCTTGGTGTTTCTGAGTCAATGCATGCAAGAGGCACCTTCTGTCTCCAGAAGACAGCCTTGCTAATCACTAGAGGCTGGAAAGGCAGACCAGGGGTCCTTGCTTGTGCCTGTGCCAGAGCCTGAGCTGCTGCGTCTCAGCCCTTCCCCTGGTCACTGTCACTATACTCACGTGCTTCAACAGCAGCCACTGGGGACGCCGTTTCACACTGCATTTCATTAAAAACAACTAAAAAAAACCCCAAACAAACACACCTCACACCTTAAATCACTCTCTTAGCAAATGTTTCTGCTCTTAGTTATCTTGCATAATATGTCCCCAAAAAACCCCTTCATTTTTCCAAGTTGTTACCGTTATGACTGTGTTGTTTTGTAAGACTGAGCTCTGCCAAATCAGCCCCTTCACAGAGCCCCTCTGTCTAACTCCAGCTAGCGTACTAAAATAAAATAAAAATGTATTTGATGTTTTTTTGAAAGTGCTTGCTCTCTCTCTCTGGAATACAAAAATAAATAAAATAAAGCCCTGCACTGTGGTAGTTTTATCTTTCTCCCCCTACCCCCTGATAACCAAATTACTTAGGTTGAAACTACTTTTCTAATAGCTGGATGCTTTTTCTTTAAGCTTGCACACTAATTACATTCTGTTCTGCCACGTAACATACTGCATCAGAAACATCTATAGGATTTATTGCCTTCTACAGTATATTTTTAATCATTTGAGACTTTGTACTTCATATGGGTAGGCAACTTGCAGGCTTGTCTTACAGAAACAAAACAGAACTTTGACAATGATGCAAGGAGCAAATATGGATTGCCTTGCTCTGCATTATTTCTGTGGTTCCACTGTAAAGTAGGTAAATTCACCGCATTTAAAAAGAAAATCGAAATAGCTTTGGAGCAAAAAATGAGACATTACTGTGCAGTACAAACCAAGAAACAATGTGATTCAGTGCACTCTGTACAGACTGTCCTTGAGGGTCTTTGTACTATCACAATTTCCAAGTTTGTTTTTTTTAAATCTTAAAAATTGAACTAGTTGCAAGGAAATTAATAGCACTGATAGGGCTAGGCTGTGAACTAAGCTCATGACACGTAAAAGCTACACCACAAGTGAGCAAAGGAAACCATGCAAAGTGCCAATTCCACAGCTTGCTTTTCACTTGGACCAGCAGCTGTGTTTGTTAGTAACACTAGAGGCAAAACTTATTTTGAAACTAGTTTATGCTAGACACTTGATAAACTTTAATTTACCAACAACACTGCTGCGTGTATTTTTTTGCAGACTGTAGCCTGCACTGCCCCAAGCTAGAGCCATGTGGACACTTGCCCTAGACAAAAAAAAAAAAAAAATGTCTTCCTGGAACTATTCAACAACAACAGCAAAAAATAAAAGCCATCTTGACGTTGATCGATTCTCTGGAGGAGCAATTACTACTTAACAGGCTTCCTGAGCGGCTTGATTATGTTCTGCTTCTGTCTAAGGCCTTGCTGACCATGTGGGTAATAATTTGATAACAAGAGTGCCTAATTAAATTAAGGGGCCATTTTCTACATCATAATATCTTTGTAGGTAAGAGATTAGATTTGCAGTACATATTCTTCCCTCTCTCTGCTGCCTGCATTTGGTTTACAAGCAAAAAAAAAAAAAAAAATATAAAAAAAAAAAAAAAAAGAGAAAACATTACCCAACCTCCACTCCAAAAGACTTTCACTTTTCATATAACATTCTCGGAAAGCAGTTTTGCTAAAAATAAACATATAGTTTACCTCCCTCCTCCCCCGCCTCTTGCTGCAGAAGAGCACTTGCTCTCTAAAAGGTAGGGATGACCTCCTGGGTGTGCAAGGGTGAAGCTGGAGCAATGAACTAGTGACAGCGCAGGGGTTAGGCTGTCTTCAGCACTCACTCTTTTGATAAAAGAGCCTGACCCAGTCTGCCCACATCAGTCTTGTAACATGCTGCTGATCGGGGACAATCCCCAGCTTTACGTGAGCATCCTCCTCCCCCAGTGGCCCACAGAAGCCCAGGGCTCTCAGAGAACAGAGCAAGAGGCACAACAGCCTTCCAGACAACAGCGGTATAAAAACTGTAAGATGGCACAACATTTCGACAGAGGAAAACCCCCCCACATTTAAACAAATGCAGGTTTTGAGCTGGTAACACTAAGCCATGACGCTTAAACTCACAAAATACTGTTGAGAAAAGCACTCTGGGGAAGGAGAGCTACTTGGCATGCTCCGAACTGCCGTGCTGCACAGAGCGCAAAGGCGCTATGTCATATAATAATTGGTCCTGACCACACCTAGTGCATTAGTCCTCGTGTGGGCGGCAAACACAACCTCATTACTCCTGGCTCCCGGACGAGCACATCACAAGGGGATCAAACTACAGCAAAAACCGTTTAGAAGCCAGAAATTCAAGGGACAGCTGCAGAACAAAACCAGAGAGAAACAGGAACTTTACGAAGTAGAGCCCATCATCTACCTGGGTAAGCAGTTTATTTCTGATTATCTAAAAAAAGCGTTTGATAAAGAAATCACATAAAGCCTACAGACAGAAAAGTTCAATGCTTTGAACAACTAGGAAACCATGGCTGGTTTTAAAATGCAATACCTCCTGTAATGTATACATGTGCCTGAGCTTGGAATGAATGACTGAACTCTTTAGTAAGACCAAAAAGTGAACTCTTTATCACAAGATATCCTTAAAAAAATATTCTAAGTGGCAAGATGGGAATTCAGTTTACTTTCGCTGGCTTTAGACTGTTTAATCCTTTTAGGTTAGCTTTATCTTAAGTCTGATTTTAAATTCCCTTTATGTGCTTGGCCAAGAGTATGGATATTTTTGATCAGGCACAGTTATAATCAAAATTAAAAAGACCATGTAAATTGGAGAGACGGTAGAATTTTTTAGATGGGTCTTCAGAGCTTTAAGTGTAAGGAGCCAACAACTTTTGTGAGAGTTCAGATTTTATATTAAACTAACAAATGAGCAATCACTTCTAAAGTGATGTGTATGTATGACTTTAAAATACAGCTAGAAGATTAATTCTAGAGCATCTTATTCTGTGTCTCCAATTTAAAGGTTATTTTTAACATGAGATATAAATATTTGCCTGTGCAAACTTGTATTTAAGCCCCAGTTTTCATCATTCTCAAACAAAAGCCTCAGTTTGTGCCAGTATCTCCATTAAATGCAATTATATCATTAAATATTAATGGTGGCTTCCTTGGAGGAATTGACCACTTTGATCAGAAAACACTGTTGGTAATGCACCATCAGCGACCGCTCTGAACATCAGGCTGCCTGGATGCACAGCCACTGATGCAGAGGAAAGATACCAGGAGCCAGCTGGACCCTATAAGGGCCTCTGGCCCCGTCCGACACAGCTGTGTCCACTGCCTGTGGATCTGTATTTTAATTTGCTTAGTTACGAGTCCTGATTGGAGACTTTGATCAGACCCCAAACTCTTTTCCAACACTGTGCAGCTCAGCAACCCTGTACAGGACTTTCAACATGCATACACAAGTCCAACCCGACACTAACAACCTTCTTAGAGGGACAGGTTACCATTAACCCTTCTGAACACAGCCATTTCTCCCCACAGCAGAGCCATGCCATCAGCTCTGCAGTCTCCTTGCCCGGAAAGACTCATCCTATCCCTTTGCTTACAGACAGAGGAGGAGCACAGCAGCAGAAGCCAGCCCCCAAGACCCTACCTGCCACAGCACCGGGGAGAACCATGCCGGACTCCTTCGCCATCCACTTCCTCAAGGTGCTGAAGGAGCTGCTGGCCTTCGTGCTGTTCAGTTACACCGTGTTGGTCGGGGCGCTGCTGCTTGCTGGCTGGACGACTTATTTCTTGGTGCTTAAATGAGAGCTCCTCTTCTGCTCCTGCAGCCACAGGCTGGCCAGAGGCAACAGGCTCCTCCGTGCAGCTCGTCCTGCACATCTGCTCGGCACACAGGATGGCAGCCCCTTCCTCCTGCACCAACGCTGCAAGCATTTTGTTTTGTTACTGCCTAATCACAATCTTATTTTCTTATGTAAAAAGAATAAATATTGAAAAAAAAATCATCCACATGCATACACTTTATTGATCTTTGTGGCTCTTGCAAGTCCTTTGTCTCCTAGAGGTTTGCCTGTTCCCTGAAATATTTAAAAGCCTCCCCGCAGTTTTCCCCTGAGATTGCCACCCCACACCCTGCCTTGAGAGCACGGCAGTCTGCCGAGCACAGCGGAGGGACACGAGGGATGCAACACAATTCAGACACGACCAACATCTCCAATGAACAAGTCCTGCCTTGTCTAAACTCTGCCTCATTAAAGGTGTGAAGGCAGAGATACAGCAATTACTTGTAATAAGTCCTGGAAAAAGACATTTCAAATCACAAGGTTCCCCCCTTCCTATAGTTTTATGAGGTACGCTGCACGGGGCGGGGGCACCAACACCACAGTCCTGTTATTTAGCACTGTCAAGTGTGCAACGCTTTTCAACAAATACTTAAAACATGGGGTTATCTGGAAGATGTGCCTCGATACAGCACTGCCTTGCTAAAACTGAATCATGCTGATTAAACAGTGTCTCACAGAGAACAGGCAGGAATTTAGGGTATATACAGAAAGATCTAATTCATCAAGACTTTTCATGTACAAATATACAGGAAACCTTTGCTGGAGAAGCTGGGGATTATCACTAGTGTAGAACAAGCCAAAAACAAATCAGCATCATATATTCTTGAAAAACAAAGGTGAAATAAACCCAGGGCGGGGGGCAGGGAAGGGAATAAAGGAGCCGAACCTGTGAGATTTCAGCCGCCGCTTCTGCTGATGACCCGACACAGCTGAGGGCTGTTCCCTGCTGAGCGGGCGGGCCCCTCAGGTGTCTCTGGGCTAACTCAGGCCAAGCACAGCCTGAGCTGACAACTCCCACCGCCATTTCTGCCTCAAAGACCCGTGATGCCGTGTCACCAGGCACGTTACCCGCGGGGCGGACCCGCCCTCGCCTCAGGCCGCTCCCGCCCTCACACCTCCGCGCGCGCCTCCAACCAACCGCTCAACCACCGCCCAGCCCCACGTGCCCGCCCTCTGCGCATGCGCGGCGCCTGGACACCAGCCCCGCCCGCTCGCGGCGCCCCTTTCGGGACGTGTTGACGTCACTTCCTGCGTCCCAAGATGGCGGCGGGCGGCCGGTGGGCACGGAGCTGCTGCTCCCTCCTCAGGTACCGCGGCGGCCCCGCTGCTCCGGGGCCCGAGGGCGGGGCGGGGCGGGGGTGTTTCCGTGGAGCCGCGGTAAGGCCCAGGCGGCGGGTGACGGCGCTGAAGGCGGGCTCGGTTCGCTGCCGCTGCCCCCTTTGTGTGGCCGGTGTAACGGTGCCCGCTGCGGCTGGAGCGGCGGCCCGGGGCCCCAGGAGCGGCCGCAACGCCCCTCAGCTGTCCCCAGGTGCCGCAGCACAGGCAGGAGGAGCCGTGGTACCCGCACAGCGCTGGGCAGTGGTTTCATGAGCACCCAGCATAAAGGAAGGAAAACGGAGTGATTTTCAGAAAATGGGTGTTCAACAAAACAGCTCCCGTAACAGTGCTGCTGGGTTCTGCTCGAGTATTTGTGATAGCCCGGCCCCACAGACACTCGCACAGCACTGGCTGTAAATAAAAGTGACTCCATGAGGCCCCAGGACTCACCCGCCCTATGGCTCACCTGCCTCTACCATCTGCCACTCTTAAGCACGCTTTTCATTTGCTTTTCAATATTATTAAATATTAGCAGCGTGTTGGTACCAGAGAAAGTACCTATCCTCGCTCAAAGGATTAATAATTCACTAGTTGCTGTGCTTGTTTTCTTTTCTTGCACTTATGTAATATAACAATTTAAAACAAACTATTATGCAGCTGCATTACAGAGGCTTGGCAGAGACTAGCTCACCTAGAACAGCTTCTAGGTGTTCTTTTCCTCTTTGATTCCTGTTTCCCACCACAGGCTGGTTATTTCTTGCACTTAACTGTGTTTCTTGCATTTCCAGGCAAAGCTTCCCTGTCCTGGCCAGTATTAGGAGACGCTGCCTCCCAGGCGTGAGCGGACGCTGGCACCAAGTGGTGGGCACAGGGCTGGGAGTGGCCTTGTGTGCAGTCCCCGTCGTGGAGGTAACGGATCAGCAGAGAGACACCCACAGCAGCATGTGCTCATCCGAAACAGTTTAACGTGTGAAACCGCTTAGCATTTTACAAACTAGTGCTGGCCTCTGGGGGTGCTTGTCAGGGCGCAGAGGTGTTTAAGCCTAACTACATGTTAAGGTAGAGAAATGAGAAGGACAACGGGTACCTTCAGTAACACCTCGCAAAAACAGTTGCCTTGAAAAACAGCGAGAATGAGGCTGTCGGCCCTTGTAATTAACAGCGGTGCTTCTCCTTACCGTTAGTTGGTACGAATAACCTGCATAGGAAAGGCAGTGCAAAGACCATGCCAATGTCTTGTCTTTCAGAAGCAGGACTCGGTTTCTCTCAGTAATGATGCCTTGATTAAAAGAGCAGTTTCTCTGGTAACAGACAGTACTTCAACGCTCCTCTCCCAAACAACATACGCACTGATTGAGGCATTGACAGAGTATACAAAGGTAAGCTGAGAGACTGCACACTTCACTAGCAAGTCAGTGCTGGAAATACTAAACCATGGGGCACTAACTGCACCGGTTAAACTGTACTTAAAACGGACTTTGTTTTTTTATGAATTTTAATAAAAGAGGTGGGGGGGTTTAAAGATGTCAGGTCCCTAGGAAACAGCGGGGTAGGGCTCACTGTTCTACTGTTCCACACATGGAAGTTATTTTTAGCTTTGTTAGACTGTTGCTTTGAGCTTGAACTTCAGCCAGAATGACCCATGTCTCAGAACTGGGGCTGAAGAAACTCGTAACAGTTACTGATACCTGCCTACTGAGTGAGTAGGATACGCCACCCTGTATCCTTAGGGATTTTATTTACCTTCTGTTCCCATTTCTAAGGCCATGAACTTGAGTTTCATCAGAAGAATGGAGTGAGCCATATTTAAGTCTGAAACAAGATACAGTTTAAATTTTATAAGTAAGTGCCAATTTGAGTAAAGTATTTGCATTCCAGTTTACTTCCTAATTAGTGCGGCAAGCGTATAAAGAGATGCTGTCCACAGCCCTGCTGTACGCAGACAGCAAACGCTGTCAGTGCCTCCAGAATTGCAGTGAACTTAAGAGCAAAGCAATTCAGTAATTTTGCTAATTGACACCAGTTAACACTGAGACAACATCAGTGACGTACAGATTGTCACCTAACTGTGTGAAATGGTTCCTTTGCAGGCAGTTTATACGCTGGTGTCTCTCTACAAGCAATACGCGAATCTTCTTGGGAAAATGAATTCAGAAGAGGTGGACGCAGTCTGGCAGGTGGTAATAGGAGCCAGAGTTGATGTAAGCAATCGTCTCCCTTCAGCCAGCAAGCTGTGTTTTAAAACTGCTCAGAAAGTTCTCGTCTGGCTTGCTCACCTTTTCACAAAGGCAATGTTTGGAGGAGCATTCAGATACCGTTACATCGAGCTAAGTAATACTTTGTTTTACTCCTAGATGACAACAAAACAGCAGGAATACCTAAGGCTGGAATCCAGCTGGATGACAGCGTTACGGCTTTCAGAGATGGCAGCAGAAGCTGCGTATCAATCAGGTAAGCCCAAGCAGAAATAGTGAGCGCTTCTCTCCCCTAGCACTTAGGCAGTATTCATTGAATGAGAATGGAGTTGAGAGAGACACAGAACATCCATTCAGTTAACGTACCAATGTACCAAAGCGATGAATGTACGGGGACACCCTAACTCTGTAAGTGCCTGACAAAGACACAGAATCTGTAGGAGTATGGGAGGAGAAGGGATTCCGAGTTCACCAGTGCCACAGATATTCCTGCTGCTGGTAGGTGCCAGGAGAGGGCAAGGACTGAAAGTTCCTGGCACACGATGACTAGGCTGGGCTTAGCTCTCACACCCACTGGCACAAACTGATCACTCTGATCAGACACTGGCTGTAACGCACTTGGGTGGGAAGGGTTCAAGGGGGCAAAAAAATCTCAAAGCAGGTATATTGTTTAAGGTAAATGGACAATAAATGCATTTAGCATTAATATAACCCAAGAGCCATCGAAACACTTAGCAAAGAAGATGATAATTATAGACAGCCACTTCCTTAACTGAAGGTTTGCTGAGTGCTCCTCTAACCTGGTGTATTTAAATGATCCCTTTTCAGGTGCAGACCAAGCCTCGGTGACAGCCCGCAGCCACATTCAGCTGGTGAAAGCACAGGTGCAAGAAGTGCGGCAGCTGTCCCAGAAAGCAGAGACCAAGTTAGCTGAAGCTCAAACAGAAGAGCTCATAAAATCCCAAGGAGAGGATTCTTCATTGCCAGAGGGTGTTTTAGGAAGTACAGACACGGGTGAGGACCCTTACCTTCGGGAGGACTGAAAGAACTTAAATATCACCGTAGAATATGGGAGAGTCAATCACAGATTGAAGAGTCACAAACTTTTTAAGTGTGGGATAGCAGAACTCCTGAAATAAGCCTATGATTCCATTTTTTTCCCAAATAGGATTGCTTTACGAATCAAGTCAGTTCCAAGTATCTGAAAGGCCTTGAACTTGTTTGTAACTTATCATGTTTGTAATACTTGTGGATTCAATTATTTAAATGTTTATCTATGCAAATGTGAAATTGCTATTGAGGATAGCTTGTTGTTCATTGTCTCTCTGCTGGGAGGGTCCTGCCCCTCGTTTGGTGTGTTTGTGAGAGATCTCTGACCTAAGAGGCTAACTAGGCATCAGCCAAAGAGGTGTATTTAAAGGTCACTCTTTTTAACGTGCAAAGTGAATGATGTCTGTTAGGAGATATCTTTATTAAACTGTGCAAAAGCATCTCATTGCGAGTGTGCCCATTTGGATAAGAGACTAAGTGCTGTTTTCTATTTGAACTTAAAAGTTTGTCAAAGGGTTGAGTTTGACAGCTACATCAAATTACACTTAATTGCCATCAGGGGAAACCTTTGCTGTAGAGCTGAAAACTTCCTTTGGAGTTACCCAGGCTCTTCTTAGTGAAGCTTTGCAGTTCAGTAGAGCAACCCAAGAGCCCCTGCTTCTAATACATCTGCCTTCCCCAGGAAGCAAAAAGAGATTTGATTTTCAAGATAGTGTGGTTATAAACAAAGTTGTCGTGGTAACTGCTGCATACTGATTGACAAAGCAGTGAGCAAAAGTGAGTTTTACATATTTGAATGCTTTCCAGTACACATTTCAGGAAAATAATCTTAATTCTCTCTTTTTGCAAGCTTAATGTTTCACCGCAGGCTTCAAAACCACAGGTGTCTTTCACTGTGTTCATTTCCTAACTCAGCAGCTTAATGTGAAATTTGCAACATTAACTGTATAGACAATCTAAACTTAAGCTGAGATTGCTTTGTAGAACAGCATCCACTAGAATTTTATCACTGCTGATTTGAGTCAGTTAATCCCCATCAGGTTTTGTAAGAAAACACACATTAATTGGAGGTTTTTCCACCACAAATTAGCATCTGATGCACTACATCTGTGTCAAGGTTGCTGTTACTACATTGAGTTGTGCTTCACTAGNGCAGGCAGTTTATACGCTGGTGTCTCTCTACAAGCAATACGCGAATCTTCTTGGGAAAATGAATTCAGAAGAGGTGGACGCAGTCTGGCAGGTGGTAATAGGAGCCAGAGTTGATGTAAGCAATCGTCTCCCTTCAGCCAGCAAGCTGTGTTTTAAAACTGCTCAGAAAGTTCTCGTCTGGCTTGCTCACCTTTTCACAAAGGCAATGTTTGGAGGAGCATTCAGATACCGTTACATCGAGCTAAGTAATACTTTGTTTTACTCCTAGATGACAACAAAACAGCAGGAATACCTAAGGCTGGAATCCAGCTGGATGACAGCGTTACGGCTTTCAGAGATGGCAGCAGAAGCTGCGTATCAATCAGGTAAGCCCAAGCAGAAATAGTGAGCGCTTCTCTCCCCTAGCACTTAGGCAGTATTCATTGAATGAGAATGGAGTTGAGAGAGACACAGAACATCCATTCAGTTAACGTACCAATGTACCAAAGCGATGAATGTACGGGGACACCCTAACTCTGTAAGTGCCTGACAAAGACACAGAATCTGTAGGAGTATGGGAGGAGAAGGGATTCCGAGTTCACCAGTGCCACAGATATTCCTGCTGCTGGTAGGTGCCAGGAGAGGGCAAGGACTGAAAGTTCCTGGCACACGATGACTAGGCTGGGCTTAGCTCTCACACCCACTGGCACAAACTGATCACTCTGATCAGACACTGGCTGTAACGCACTTGGGTGGGAAGGGTTCAAGGGGGAAAAAAAATCTCAAAGCAGGTATATTGTTTAAGGTAAATGGACAATAAATGCATTTAGCATTAATATAACCCAAGAGCCATCGAAACGCTTAGCAAAGAAGATGATAATTATAGACAGCCACTTCCTTAACTGAAGGTTTGCTGAGTGCTCCTCTAACCTGGTGTATTTAAATGATCCCTTTTCAGGTGCAGACCAAGCCTCGGTGACAGCCCGCAGCCACATTCAGCTGGTGAAAGCACAGGTGCAAGAAGTGCGGCAGCTGTCCCAGAAAGCAGAGACCAAGTTAGCTGAAGCTCAAACAGAAGAGCTCATAAAATCCCANCCTTTTCAGGTGCAGACCAAGCCTCGGTGACAGCCCGCAGCCACATTCAGCTGGTGAAAGCACAGGTGCAAGAAGTGCGGCAGCTGTCCCAGAAAGCAGAGACCAAGTTAGCTGAAGCTCAAACAGAAGAGCTCATAAAATCTCAAGGAGAGGATTCTTCATTGCCAGAGGGTGTTTTAGGAAGTACAGACACGGGTGAGGACCCTTACCTTCGGGAGGACTGAAAGAACTTAAATATCACCGTAGAATATGGGAGAGTCAATCACAGATTGAAGAGTCACAAACTTTTTAAGTGTGGGATAGCAGAACTCCTGAAATAAGCCTATGATTCCATTTTTTTCCCAAATAGGATTGCTTTACGAATCAAGTCAGTTCCAAGTATCTGAAAGGCCTTGAACTTGTTTGTAACTTATCATGTTTGTAATACTTGTGGATTCAATTATTTAAATGTTTATCTATGCAAATGTGAAATTGCTATTGAGGATAGCTTGTTGTTCATTGTCTCTCTGCTGGGAGGGTCCTGCCCCTCGTTTGGTGTGTTTGTGAGAGATCTCTGACCTAAGAGGCTAACTAGGCATCAGCCAAAGAGGTGTATTTAAAGGTCACTCTTTTTAACGTGCAAAGTGAATGATGTCTGTTAGGAGATATCTTTATTAAACTGTGCAAAAGCATCTCATTGCGAGTGTGCCCATTTGGATAAGAGACTAAGTGCTGTTTTCTATTTGAACTTAAAAGTTTGTCAAAGGGTTGAGTTTGACAGCTACATCAAATTACACTTAATTGCCATCAGGGGAAACCTTTGCTGTAGAGCTGAAAACTTCCTTTGGAGTTACCCAGGCTCTTCTTAGTGAAGCTTTGCAGTTCAGTAGAGCAACCCAAGAGCCCCTGCTTCTAATACATCTGCCTTCCCCAGGAAGCAAAAAGAGATTTGATTTTCAAGATAGTGTGGTTATAAACAAAGTTGTCGTGGTAACTGCTGCATACTGATTGACAAAGCAGTGAGCAAAAGTGAGTTTTACATATTTGAATGCTTTCCAGTACACATTTCAGGAAAATAATCTTAATTCTCTCTTTTTGCAAGCTTAATGTTTCACCGCAGGCTTCAAAACCACAGGTGTCTTTCACTGTGTTCATTTCCTAACTCAGCAGCTTAATGTGAAATTTGCAACATTAACTGTATAGACAATCTAAACTTAAGCTGAGATTGCTTTGTAGAACAGCATCCACTAGAATTTTATCACTGCTGATTTGAGTCAGTTAATCCCCATCAGGTTTTGTAAGAAAACACACATTAATTGGAGGTTTTTCCACCACAAATTAGCATCTGATGCACTACATCTGTGTCAAGGTTGCTGTTACTACATTGAGTTGTGCTTCACTAGGGAATTTTTTTCGGCTGTAACATGAGCCTTTCTATCTGTGTCTCCTTCTGCCTGCCTTTTGAACAAACGCAATCTCAGCTGCTCAGCACTGTGCATTTATAGATTAAATAGTAAAGGAATTAACAAACCACCTTTCCTCGCGCCTGCTCCTCACTGGTGTCCAAGGAGGACGGCACAGTCTGGAACTCGAGCTCAGAGGAAGGTGCCAGTGTCTGCTGTGCCAGCAGGCAGGAGGTCCCAAACACAGCTTTGGGCCAGAGCAGTAGGAAAAAAAAAAAAAACCACCATCATGGGAGGATTATTTGCAGCAGCAGCACAACCACGCCCTCATGAGCCAAATGCAACTTCAGGTCAGCCTTTAACCACAACTGCTCTAATTTGTTACATGCTGCAGTTCAGGAACATCTGCCAAACCACTGACCCAAATGCGCGTCCAGGTTGTGTTCCTTTCAGGAGGCCACAATAACTCCACTCAGATGCTTGCAGAGCAGAGATGCGGCTCAAGACAGATGAGCACTGCTAGAGGGGTTTGCAAAGCAACTCCTTCTTCCCCTTTCAGAGCCTGCTCCCAGCCCGCTTCTCGCCCCACTTCTTGTTTCACTGGACACCCTGCTCCTCCCGAGACACCAGCTGTACCTACACACATCGAACCTTCGGACGTGACAGGAATCATCTCGTCAGTTCAGCCAAGTCAAAAGGGGAGTGAGGAGCATGAGTGGCTCCGTATCACCTCCAAAACGGGGTGGAAGGGGGTCCCACACCTTTGTTAGGAAGTGAGAGTTCCCTGCTGGCGGTAGCCCACGCACCCAAGCCCACAACAGACGTGACATCCCTGCCCTGCAGCATGTTCCCGAGTTTGCATCTGGAATCATCTAGTGGATCCGAAAAATGCTGCCGCAGCAGTTCACGGGGTAGCACGGTACCCGCTCTGTCCAGTCTCTTCTCTGGAACGAGCAGCAGCGCCCAGAGAACAGTGCCCAGAAACTGGGTTTTGCTGCTGAAACTCAGCCTTGTTTACAAAGCCATCGTACCCGAAACGACGCGTACGCAATTCCCCAGGTACAGCTAACACACCTAATTAATCCCCATTAGGGCTGCAGCGAGAAGACACACCAACAGCGTGCACAAGACCACACTGAGATGTACAGGCTCACCCCTTGGAAAAGCAATTTTTTCAAACACCTACTTGCCTCTGGCACAGAAACAGCTCACGTGTGAGTGGCAACTCCTGCCTTAAGAGCCTGGGTCACGCTGTCGGGCTGAGCTGGAAGCACGCCTGGTGCTTCAGAAAGCCAAGGCCACAAGGGACACGATCAAACAAGGACCAGCAGCGCTGCCCAGTAGGCCTCGTATCAAAAGTACAAAAGTATCACCAAATCTTTGTTTCATATTTGATCTTTCCTCAAATTAGCAACCCCAGAGCACTCACAGATGAAGCACTTGGGCATTGATAGCTCTTGTCTGGACAGGGGCAGAGAACAGCAAAAGTGGCACGTGTCTCTTTCCACAAAATCTTCTCCTCTTTCTTTAGTATCGATGGCTCCTTAACACAAATACCCAGCACCTGGTCACAGCCTTCTCTGGCTTTCAGTGCTTCTAGCTTTCAGGAGAACGAAGAATACTCCTGCAAAACACTTCTCAAAACTGTATTTTATTTAAACCCAACATTACAACAACAACAACAAAAACCCCAAACACCTCCCACACAACACGAAAAGCTACAGCTGCTCTAACTACCACTGTGATTATTCAAGACATACTGCTCAATCAGAAAGTGTTTGTGCAAAAGCTTCCAGTGCAAGTAAACCTGCAATAAACTTCTGTAAAATCCAAAGGGCTTGAGTCAGAGCCCAGTCCCTTGGATCATCGTGCTGTGTTAAGGCAACATATTTTTCAGGCTTTTTTTTCCCACTTCACTCCCTTTCTCCTGCTGTCCCGTAGGACCTGTGGGATCACTGGCCTGGGACAGCGGAGCTGCACTGCAGCGGACCCAGCAGCACACACAGCCCTTTCTTACACCCTCTCAAGTAATTTCAGGTGCTCTCTCACTCATTACTCATCACCAGCTTTCCCAACCGAGACTGAATTTGGCCGGCGGTCAGATACCAGCCTTGTTGTTGTGGAGCCTCCATAGCAGGTGGCAGCTCACTCACGTCCCCGTGGCACTTGTGACTTCCTCTGGCTGGGAGGAACGGAGCTGAGTCCCCTGTGCCGTGTCTCACTGGCCCCATCCCCACCCCGTGACAATTCAACTGCTTCAGTAACCCACCGACAGAAGAAAAACTTACTGCAAAACAAACCCCTACGGCTCAAGTACAGCCTGGTAGCAGAGGACACGTTTCTACCACAGCCTGATTCTCGGTGTAAGTGCCCCGTGTCTGTCACCAGTCACAATCCCCCTGTGCTCCTCAGTAGCTGTTTTTCCAGCCCCTCCTGTAGCTGTGCGTTACTGACACCGCACACCGAATGCTGTCGTCCTTTACCAGCGTCCACATGATCCACATCTCGGTTGGGTTGAGCTTGTGCACAATCATCAGCTCTTTGTACAAGCACGGATCAAAAGGATTGAAAGGTCTCTGGATCCCGAAAGTCTTAAAGCCAGCGTGGTTCTTCGGGGTCACTGCCATCTTTGCCAGACACATTCCCACAAAGACATCATCTATCGGGAAGAGCTCCGTGTCCTCCGCGGTGCGCTGGAGGCGGCGCACGGTCTCTCTAGACATCACGTAGCCCCCTCCTCCTGCATAGAGAGGATAGAAGGGGGCTCTGTACATGGACTCTGGAATAAAATATTTGACCTTGGTGTTCCTAATGGGCCGGGCGTTGGCGATCACATCCCCAACAAAGAGATCCTGCTCAGGGTCCAGTTCTTGGAGGAACTCAACAATGTTGTTAGTGTTGACAAAGACGTCATCATCGCCCTTCAGCACAAACCTGGCGTAGAGGCAGTCCTCCATGAACCAGCGCAGGAAATGCAGCTCCTTGAGGGTCAAGTTGAAGAAGTTGTCAACAAAATCCCACTGCAAGATGTCATCAAACTCCTGGCTCTCGTAAGCCAGCAGCTGGTGCAGGGGCTGAACCTGGATTTTGGCCTCCGAGCGCCCCAGAAGGAATACCAGCCTGATGGGCTTGCCACCGATGGAGATCTCCTTCCCCCACGTGTTCCTGATTGCCACTCGCCGGTCTATGTTGATGGGGGAAGACTTGATCGCCAGCAAGAGGAACGTCTCTTTGCTACACCTGGAAGGCTTCAGCAGGGCTGAGAAGTTCCGGCAGTGTTTGTACGTTAAGAAGACGCGGTGAAGCTCCGGGAGGGTGCGAGAAGAATTGGCAAGGGTCAAGTTTGGCAAACACTTGCTGGGTTCAGCATTGTCCAGAACCAAAGACTTCGGTTTGTGATTTGCTACATCCACTTTCTGGTCTGCTGCCGCTGCCGCCAACTTTGCCTCTTTCTTCACATAAAAAAAACACACCAGCAGCATGATGGAGAAGGCATAAAGTGCAAGGTTCCTAATCCTGGGATAGGGATACATGGCGACTCCGGAGCAGAACCCAGGCCCTGCGCGGTCGGAGAAAGACAAACCGTCCGTGCGTTAGAGCCGCACACCGACACTTTCCACTCGCCGCACTCCCACGCCCACACTCACGCAGGGACCGGGACGGCCCAGCCCGGGAGCTGCCGGCAGAGACCGAACGCCCCGGCCGGTTCCACGGGGCGCGTCTCGGCGTCTCCCCTCGCCGTTTTTCCCGGATCCCACCGAGACCAGGCGCTGCCGGCGGGGCCCGGAGCCCGGTACCGGGAGCCCTCGGGAGCTGTCACCAGCCCCGGGAGAGCCCGCCCGGCCCGGGGGTGCGCGGAGAGGGCCCGGAGCCTGGTGCCCCCCGGTGCAAACCCCCCGCCCCGCTCCGCGGAGCCGCCGCCACTTACCGGGAGCCGCCGCCGCCGCTCCGTGCC
>VZTO01009590.1:166380-218582 GCA_013400615.1 Syrrhaptes paradoxus | reverse complement strand
CTGTGATTCTGTGAAATAAGAACCTAAGTGCAGGCTTTGCTCTTTGGATTTGCAGAAGCCTCACTGATGCAACATGATCACTAATGCATGGAGGAAGCCAGCTGTGTGTCCCTTATAGTAAATGACAAGGGATGGAGATAGCTCTGCTTAACTAATGAGAAAGCTCTCCAAAATTCTTAGCTTAAAAGCAACTTAGGCAACCCAACTTGTATCTCTTGCCCTGATTCTAAAGCGTGAATTATTTTCAAGAACAGCTCTGCTATTGGTGCCCAGGGCTACTGATCTGAATCTGTGCCAAGCAGAACTTTTAGAATAGAAATAGTATGTAACTCAGAAATCAACATCCCTGGCCCCCAAAGAGCTTAGGAACCCATCCTGCACATCTTGTACACCTCCTTGTCTTCAGTAAGCTAGTGATACTTATTTTAAAATGTCCTTAAATATGTGCAAGATGGAGGCCTGAGAAACTTCTTGTGCTGTGTCATGCTGTGATATTTCATTGCACATTTGCTTTTTAGATCTTATATGTTTTCCCAATGGGTGTAATCCTAGGACTTTTCATTTCCCAGCCGCATCATTTTTACCATAGGAGCTCAGCAGAGATTTGGTGTTTTTTTTCCTTTATCTTGTGACAGCTCAAGATTTAAAATGTCTCGGTCCCCAGCTAAGATAAAACCAACATGTCAAATCTCAGAATCTTCCCTGCTGGACATGGGTTGAATTATAGAGGCCAGGAAAGTGCAATCCTGGCTTGTTTAGGCTTGCAACCTGGCAGCAATTAAGGGAATAGGATAGCAGCCTGATTTCTCTGCATGAGTTTAGGGGAGCTCTTAAAGAAGAGGACAGTCCCTTGGCTTCCCACATAGTCTGCAGTGGCTTTAAATTTGCTCATTCACTGGAAGAAGCTGTCATAGTTGCTCTCTTATTATAAATCACTACATGGAGCTCTGGGACCACATTCCCTCCTTATCACCCATGTCATCTTCCCTGAGAAATTTACGACAAACAGTTTAGGTTGCAAAGGTCTGATGTTCCTGATGCTGTGAGATTGATTTAGTCTGGGATGGAAAGTGTTCTGTATCTTTCCTGGTGAAATGTGTTATCCCAAATATTCAGGCTCAAATTTGAAGCACATTGTGAGCAGTTTGCAGATATCCAGACAGCCCTACACTTGTACAGAGTGTTTATAAACATGAGCAAAATTCAAGTACAATAGTGGTTGCTCAGAGCTGCAATTTGAACTGAGCCAGGACTAATCTGAGAACTCATCAGTTTGATTAAAGCCTTTTGCACAGCTCGGCTAATTGTGTTCCAGTGCATCAATTTAGCTACTGTAGCCAAAAATAATAGCTGATTAACTGTTGCTGGTAACTAGCTGTCAAGTAAATACCTGTCTTAATCAAGGTACAATAAAAAAAAGATATATTTTTCAAAAGAAACTTATAATTAACAAGTTAATCTAGCAGTCTTGGATTGTTGATGGATATATCTTAGAAAATCAACTGTCAGTTTTCTGGGTTTCTTTGCATCAGAGACATAGCAGCATGTTTACATGTGTGTGACAGTTATGTTGGCTTGGACCCTGCTGGCTGAGGTTAGGGACTCTTGCCCTTAGCAGCGGTTCTGTGCTGTAGCACATGCCCTTCTCACACTCCCAACAAGCTGACAGGTTGGATGAGGCAACCACATCATAGCTGGAGCTACATATGAAGTTATCTAGAATGTGTTTGTTGCTCGGTACATGGGATCCTACTCCACTCTCATCCTGGGGAACCTCCAGCTGTTCCTCCAGGAGTCTAAATCTCTTCAGCAAAAATGGTTGGAAAACAAATAGCGTGACAGAGCACTGGAACAGGCTGCCCAGAAAGGTTGTGGAGTCTCCTTCTCTGGAGACATTCAAAGCCCACCTGGATGCGTTCCTGTGCGATCTGATCTAGGTGTTCCTGCTCCAGCAGGGGGATTGGACTAGATCTTTCGAGGTCCCTTCCCATCGCGGTGGTTGGGGGGGGGTGGTGGTGGTTTGGGGGGGTGGTGGTGGTTGTTTAATAGGTAAAGCATCTGTCTTGGAAATGGCAGAGTTGGCAGTGCTGCTTATACCTAGCTTCCTGTGATGGTTGAATTCTTGCTTTTTGACCTCAGTGAGTTATTTGTATTTATTCACTTGCCCCCAGAGAAGAAAAATTGGCTGGTAATCAAGTTCTTGAAATCTTGTGGAAATGCAGTTGCAAGAGGATCTCTATGAGGCACTGATAGTCAGAATGAGAAGCTGCTCCTTGGATTTCACCTGATCAACAGAGCTATAGCAGTGCTGTCAGCTTCTCCTCTCATTACCCGTCGCAGTCTGTGTGGCAGTACGGTCCCCTGAGCTTCTACTGAGTCATTTGCCTGGCACAGCCCAGCATACCACTCCTTTATTGTGATAGCTGGTTGTTTTAAACCTCTCCTTTGTTGTTGCTGTTTTTCATGTCTGCTCTGGAAATGCAGTCACACAAGCAAGATGATTAAGCTGCTTTTAACTATCTCTGGTAGATGAGTTGTTTTCATTCTGTAGTGTGTCTTGTTAGGCAACAAGTGAATTGCTATGTCATGCTATGCTAATATTTTATATTTAAGATTGGCTTTATCTTCCTGCTAACAATCTTGTTTGAAAGATTAATTTTTCTTGATTGTTCTTACTGGTGGAACTCATATCCTTACAATACTTTAAAAGTAGAAAAAGAAATTGCATCTGGTGCTCACATATGGCAGAGTGCAATTGATCATGAGTTCAGTGCTGTGTGTGTAATGTAAAGCACTGCAAGTGAGCTAGGAAATGAATGCACAGAGTTTAGGATTATAAAGCGCATGCTTTATAAATCAGAAGTGACATTTTAATTGTGAAACCCTCTTCAGGCTTTGGCAAGTATAGAATATTTGGGCTGTAGCTGGAAAGTGGCACTCGAGGAAACTGGGTGAAAGAGAGAGACAAATTAACTGCAGAAACTGCCGGAGCCTATAGTGCTTATCACATCTGACACTTTAACTTCCCTCTGCTGTTTTCAGCATGCATTTAATTCCTTCTTGTAGTTAAACCCATTCATAATTCCATACATGGAACTCCGTAGTTGAACGCTGGCCATGGCTGTTGAGCCAATAAAGCCTGGGATTATTTTTCTGTTCCCTCAGTGAGGCCAGGATTTCCTCTGAACATGTCACCTTTGGGCTCTGGTCCTGCACTGCTGCAGTTGCTGACTTTTACTGTGAGCACGAATGAGTATGAGTTTGGGCTGTGACAGTGCCAGCCCGGTGTAGGGAGGTGACAGGGCAGCGCTGCAGGTGAGTGCTCTACAACACTTTTTCCCCAGTGAGGGACATAGCCCTGGGGTCCTGCTGGGACAGCAGGTGAGCAGGCATTGGTGTGGGATGTATGCAGTTCAGGTTCCAGCAGCAAAGGCAAATGCTAGGCAAGGTGACAATGGGCACTGTGACACAGCATCTGTTACACACTCCTTTCTGTACTCTATACTAAATCCTGAAAAGCCATGTTTCTGTCCATTGACTGTATTGGTTGGTACAGAGCACAAATTCCCTCTGCTTTCTGTGATGAGTGAAGACTTGGACAGCAGCAGATGGTGGTGGACACAGTCCTTGGTTTAAGCAGCTTTCTCTACAGTCAAACCGTTCTCTGTCATCCTTTAGATAACTTGGTAGCAATCCCAAAGGATCTGAGGGTTACATGTGTTGTTCCCAGCTTTGGCAATGTCAGCGATTCCCTTGCAAGCAGTATGTGTTGTATTTGTAACAAGTGCCTGCCAATGAAGTTGTTCTCTCACCTGTTGGGAAGTGAGGATTGTCCTTTGGGTAGGCACTCTCTGATGGACCAGCCCCAGGGTCTCATGGCACTAGCAGAGAAAGCCTCCAGCCGGCCCTGCTGGTCCAGGGTAATGCCAGTTGCCTGGTGGTTGCTGAGGGATCTCGGAAGAGAGCAGACCTTTAGAAGGAAGGTGGGAAACTCACCATGGTGCCTAGGGGTGAGGGGTCCAATGTGGAGAGTGCTAATCCCACCATAGAGAATCATAGAATACATAGAGAATCATAGAATAGTTTGGTTGGAAGAGACCTTCAAAGGTTATCAAGTCCAAAGCCCTTGCAGTAAGCAGGGGCATCTTCCATTAGATGTGGTTGCTCAGAGCCCCATCCAGTCTGACCTGGAATGTTTCCAGGGATGGGGCATCTACCAAGTCTCTGGGGCAACCTGTTCCAGTGTTTCACCACCCTTATGGTAAAAAATTTCTTCTTTTTATCTAGTCTAAATCTACCCTCTTTTTAGTTTAAAGCCACTGCCTCTTGTCCTGTTGCGACAGGCCCTATTAAAAAGTTTGTCCCTGTTTTTCCTGTAGCCCCCTTTAAGTACTGGAAGGCTGCTATAAGGTCTCCCTAGAGCCCTCTCTTCTCCAGGCTGAACAGCCCCAGCTTCCTCAGCTTTTCTTATGGCCCGAGCTTATTCGCTGTAGCTGCTGTGTCCGGGGTATTCTCTCTGAGATAATGGAGTACTTCCTGGTTTTGAGTGAAACATCTGGGATTTCACCTGGTTGTTTCAGAGGAGTGGATGCTAATCACAGAGGCAGCATCAGCTGTGGCAGATGTCAGGGCTGAGTGACATTGCCAGGAGGGGTGTGAGGCAGAGCAGGTACTGCAGATGAGCTTGTAAGCCCTCATGTCCTCTGGATAGACCTGCCCCAGCAGGACCGAGAGTGGTTGTGATAGCTGTACTTCATCCTGGACTCTGACCCCATTAGCCAATGGGATTTTATTATAGTCATATATCGGAGCATGTACAGCAGTGCAATACCATGACTTCAGCAAATACCTTTCTTTTTCTCCCCACTTTCAATAAAAGGTTGGGCAAGATTGCTCTGCCTTGTTCTTGACTCTCCCGTTCAATATCTTCTATTGGGAATGGAGCTGCTCATTCATCCCCTAAACTGTTCCCTGAAGGACACTGTTGCAAATGCAGCCTCATACACTGTTTTGACAGAGGTGAAGGGAGGCTTATTGAAACCACATCTCAAGGATAAAATAAAAAGGAGTCTCTTTTGGGCAACTAAGCCCTTAGTCTGTATCCAAATCTATGATCAGAGCAGTGCTTTTAAAGACTTGGGCACAAGTTGTTGTTCTAGCTTTGGCAGTTGCCCCCATTCCTGTGATTAAATGCCTTTTGTTCTTATTCTGTCTTGTGGAACTGAAGTCTCAGCAGTGTGCCAGCTTTAAAAAGATGGGTACTGCTTCCCTGCATGAGACAACCCCTTGCCTGCATAAAAGCTAAGGGGTTCCCAGCTCTGCCACAGAAGTGCCTCCAGAACAGGCACCTAAGGGAAAACTTAATCTATCCAGTGTTCTTAGAAAGCAGCCCATGCTGCCAGGCAGCATGAAACAGCTCCTCTAAATCTGCTCTTCCGATTGTCTGTATAGTGTCTCTGTTCTAGTAATGCACAAGCTTGCATGAAGACATCTTTTCTTCCTTAAGAATTCATCATTTGTGCCTCTGCTTATTCCCTGCATGAAGTCATAATCCTCTGTTTACGATATCACAATGGGTTGCTGTGGAAATGATTGCTAATATTAATAAGCCAAAGATGATGACATCAGGTGGGGAATTAACAGGCTTCTCTGTAATGCAGCAACAAAGAAAGGTCAGTGAAATCCAGAGAGCAATTGACAACTCACCCCTAAAAAATATAAATTAAAAATTGAGACTTTGCTGCTCTCAACCTTATAGATAGGAAGATTAGTCAATTCATAAAATTCTGTGCTCTTTCCTTTAGCTCATATTTGCTTGCTCCGGGTCAGATCCTATGAGATATTACATATGTTCAGCTCCTGATTTTCCATTACTTTATGAATTATGAGTGTGCAGCATCTCAGAGGATAGAGGTCTTAACTAAGTACCAGATGACCCGCTACTTTAAAAGAAAACCACAATCAGTTGCCTTTTTAATTTAGATGTTGTAATAAATGTACTGTGATTAACTGTGTCAGTGCTGTTCAGTTTGCCTATGTGCAGAAGAGTCTACTATTTTGGAAGATACAGAGAACAGAGACATATTAGTCAATTTATATATTTTTTTTTTGTAGAAGGTGACAAAAGTGTCCTTTTCAATACATATGTGTTGTAATCAGTAAGGCTGTCAGTCACAGGAGCTGTGTCAGAGGCTGGCTGAGAAGATGTCATTTGACTTGTGTAAATGGGGACTCATGTTTCTATTCCTTTGCTGCTTTTTTTCTCTTTGACTGTTCTCTCCCTGGGTTCCTGTTCCAAAAGACAGGATGTTTATCCTCTTGCATTCTTGCCAACAACAAACATAAGCTGCTTCCTTTTCCCCTCCTCAGGTCGTGGTTTCCTGTTTCAGTGGTCCTTGGGCAGCACTGTCAGGCAGGTGACAGCATGGCTGTGACAAGGTGGTTCAGAGGGGCAGAGCAACACAGGTGCGCATGTGAATGGCACGGGGGTACCCATTGCATCTGTGGTGATGCAAAAGGTGTCCTGCGCCAGGAGTGGGGTGGGAGAGGGTGCTTAAATAACTCTGCCTTCTGGAAAACATGACTGAGAGGGTGCAGCAGGGAGGGAAAGCCCAAAGCCCAGCTGCTGAGAGCATGGGTGGTAGGTGGAAATTAAAGTAACACTCGGGCTAAGCAATTTGGCGTGTTGACCACGGCAGACTGGGGCATTGCTGGTTTGGAATAGATCTAGAGTGCAGTTCTGCTGTGCTTGTGCATTTGCATCCATAAGGTCTGGTATATCCGAACCTGTATCTCTAGCAGACTTTCTGATATCTGATAAGAAGTGTTAGATTATTCTACTGTGATTTATGCTGCTCGAAGTGGCTGCCTTGTCTGCTTCCTACTGACTCTACCTTGCTGTTGTCTCTCCCACCTGTCAGGGGTGACACTCTTGATAGATCTTGACATTCAAGCAAGATTGCTGGCTTTTCTAGCTCTGCTCTTCTGTCCCCTCTGATCAGTCTGGCCAGCTGTTTATGGTCACTGTTGGCGCTGCTGCATTTCAAGAAAACTGAGAAGCTGTTGTGTAGTGTGGTTTGTCTGGCAGGCTGAGTCCTGGCACCCAGGTGCACAGCACTGTGGCATAGATCTTCAGCCCCGCTCTGCCCTCCATATTCTCCTGTTGAACCCTAAGGCTGTTGCTTTCTCTCTCTGGTGCTGATTTTTTTTCTTCAAGTAAGAAGAAGCAAGGAAGGAACTTAACAGACAGAGACAGGGTGATAAAACAATGAATGAAATTCAGTGTAGATAAGTGTAAAGTGATGTGCGACAGGGAGAATGACAATGTGAACATCACATATGAAATAATGTGCTCTGACTGATCATGACCACAGAAGTAAGAACCTAGGCTTGTTGAAATTGCCAGCTCAGCTGAAAACCAAATGGAGAACATCATTATGCCACTGATTAAAGCTGTGGTGCATCTGCGTGTTGGCTGTTGTATGTACTTTGCATGCATGATCCCTCTGTTCCAAAAAAAATACCGTAGAACTGGAAAGATTCACAGAAATGCAATGAGGATGGACAGATACCTGGAACAGCTTGCCTAAGGAAACAAACTAAGCAAGCTATGACTATAACCTGAACAAGAGATATCTAAGATGCCTATAAAATCAGTAATGATGTGGAAAAGGCGACTGGGCATCAATTGTTAACTGTCTTTTCCAGTGTGATACCCACAGGACCTCTAAAGGCAAGGGGCAAGTTCAAAAAAGAAAGGAAAAGAAATGCTTCCCCACAGTATCTGTCTGAACTCTGAAGCTATCTTGCTATAGGTTCGGAAGCCAACTGGACAGACCCTGGGGCAGTGCAGTAGGTGGTATCGCTCTGTATGACAGCTGACAAGTTGAGATTCCCAGGAACCGCACACCAAACCTCGGTCACCTCCAGTCCCTGTCTTAAGATCCAGAAGTGGGATATTGTCACCTCTTGACATGGGGCTGGGAACCCAAGTCATGCACCACTAAAGAAGCTCTTCCAGGTTCTGCAAGGATTTAAAACACCAGGTTTGGTAATCAGCAGTATTTTCCAGGCAGCAAGCAATAATTTACCCTTGTCTCTCAGTCCTCCCTCCAGATGGCAATGTACTGGCCAGGTGCCTGTGCTTGTCTTTTACCTTTGGTGTGTAAGGGCACAAGCCTGCCATTGTTCCCAGACAAGTGGTCCATCCTTTAAGCAGAACAGAAGCACACTGTCCTCTAGACTCCAGCCAACCTGGGGAGATGTGACTGCATATTCCTGAGTCGTTATTCTCATCAGTGTTAGTTGCCCTGCACCACAAAAGACAACTTTCATCATTGCAGGCAGAGTCTTGAGTAGTTTAATCTTTTCTCACAACTTTCAATCTCTTGGATTAAAATCTTCCAATTTGCTCTGTACTCCAGGGGAAGTGTTAATCATCATTGTAAAACAGGCCAAATTTTAATGTGCTTGGAAAGAAGGAAAGAGATGGGATGGAAAAAATATCTTAAATAGTTTTAAGGAAATAGGGTTTTTTTTTTAAATAATACTGAAACTTGAAGGATTTAGGACAAGGTAGCTGAAATCTGGTGAGGGAATGGTCCTGTGGGTTGCATGTATTTGACTTGGGTTTAAGTTTGTTTTTTCTTCTAAATGTTGGGGGCTGGAGGAGCAGGGTTAGTCCGGGGTTAGTCAGGCCCTGAAAATCTGCGCTACTCCTTCTCTGTTAGCGTGACACAGGCACATTTTTAAGTGCAGTGTTCATTGCTGTGTTAGCAAGAGGAACGTTCAGCCTATGTTTGGTTTTGCTTGAGGGGTGTTGCAGACACAAAGGTGTGTTGCAGGTGTGGTGGGTTTGGTCGCTGTCTGTCCCACAGCAGTCTGGATGGGAGCAGGTCCCAGGCAGCAGCAGGGCTCAGACTGGGCCTTCGTCACAGAGGGGGAAAAGTTGTAAGGAAGCTTGGCCTGTTTTAGAAGCGGATGCAGTCATCTTAACCCTGTCAGTGATAATAGGCCCTAAATGCATACACATTTTTCCTTCATGCGTCATGCTTCTTCATATTTAGGATTATTTAGCTTATCCATTACCTCAGTTGTCTGAGGACGCACTGTAAAAAAAACTATCAAAAAGGCATTTTAGGCTATGCGAATGACTTCAACATAAGGAAAGCATGACTAAGGGCTGAGAGAATGTACAAGGAAAATTACCCTCTTCAGGCTAAAGAAAATTCCCAGAAAAACTAGGCATGTGGGAAATGCCTGGCTCTTAACATAGCTGGTCATACAGCATTTGTGGGCAGAAAGCCAGCCCTCCACAAATGCATTGTGTGAGCACTATAGCCTTTGTAAACTTGTCATTTCCAAAATATATATTTTGGGTGTTCATCTGGTAGAAAATACAATCAAAGGACCTTGCTTTTATCTCTTTCTCTGCCCTGGAGTCCTATCTGGCCAGGCACATGTGCTCAATGACTTTACATAATGGAAAGATGGAAAACCCTGTAGGTCTTTAAAATAACCTGGTTGTGTTGTTTCGCTGTGTTTCTGCTGCTGCACCCAGAGCCCCCCCGTGGGGCAGGTTTGGGGTGTTACTGCCCAGGCGCTTTCTCAATAAAGTGGGCTTTTTAAATTTTACTTGGCAACACACATAGTTGCAACAGCAACAAAAGCTTGCAAATATGATTTCCTTCTTACTTTAAGAGCTGAGGACCAGAGTAATCTCATATTGTCAACCCCCCAGTAACTAATAAATGCTTTCTTGTGGTGGTGTTCAAGCTACCAGAGATCCCAGTCCCCCTGTTGCAGCTGTGCACAGGAGTTTGAGTACTGCTTCATCTCACTTTCCCATTCATTTTTTTCTGAATTAATTCAGCCACCACTTCTGTGCTTTTTAACCTTGAAAACGATCCTCCTAAGGTGCCCTCACCGTGATCTCCCAGGCTTCCTGCAGCTGGTTTGTGCCTCGTGCTGGCGCAGCTAGAGCCCTGCCACTTGCTCATTTCTGCTTGCTGCTGCTGTTCTCACTTCAGCATTTTGCAGAAGCAAATGAATGGGAGATGTGTCTGTACCCTTCTACTTAGGAATTCATTTGTAATTCCATATGGAAATGTTTCACAGTGATTCACAACGTACTTCTGATGAATGAGTCGTTCCTACAGAAAACCTACAATATCGGGATTCTATTTCCAACAAAGACTGGAGAAAGCACAACTGTTTGGGAGCTGAGCAAAATTCAGGCCTGGTGCCTTTTCCTCTATTGATATGAGTATCTCAGTGCAGATTTAATAAATGTTTCCTTAATCCAGACTTAAAAAGATTATGTAGGGAAGAAAAGAGAAGCTGCAGGTGGAGGATGAGTCTGCTGGCTGTGGTTACCAGGGAGGAGAGTGGCGCTTGGTGCAAGCATCTCACCTGCTGCTAGATGTCTGCAAGATCAAGGAAAGTGTAATAGAATACATCTTAGCAACATAATGGAAACAAAATTACAAATAGGAAAGTAAACCATGACAAGCACAGTAAAAAAAAAAAAAAAACCAACACCATCCGGTGGAGTAAAGGTGCAAGCATTTTTCCCCAGAAAAATACATTAACCTTTTATGGAGGTAGATGTGACCTTGGTAACTCGGGAGAGTTTCATAACTTCAGAAGAAACAAGAAATGATGATCTGATAACACTTCCTCAAGAATGCATGGCATTCTTCGTTGTAAGTGTTACGTTCTCCACGGGATGTGGATGACTCAGGCTACAACTTGAAAAATTAATCCAGACCTATAAAGGAATTACTGTAGGTGTGTGCAAGTGTGAATTGCTGTTGTTTCCCAATATGTTGTAGATCCTTGTTATAATTCAGTTCTATATAGTATTGTTTTAAATGAATGAGAAGTAGTACAAATGAATGACCTTGCAAATAATTTAACAATAAACTTAACTGTGCCTAACATCAAGCCTGTTCTCTCTGCTACGCAGTGTAAATCTGTGGGGTTTCCCTGAGAAGGGAATTTAGTAGAAAAATTTTGTTAACAGAATATCAGTTTATTAAAATAGTATTAGTGTGAGTATTTTAGGCTGAAAAAAAATTTTTTTTCTTTCTGTTTGCATCTTTGTAGTTCACGTGAGAACAGGGAAAACTGAATTACTTGCATTTGCTTAGGCTTTAAGTAGGACCAAAATTTTTGACTTTGAGCTTTGTTCACTTCCCTGTTATTCTTGGTCTCTGTCAGGATGAAGCTGATGTAAAGCTGGAACAGTACACCAGGCAGTCAGGCTGTTTGTATCTAGGCTTTTCCCATCTTTATTAAAAAGTTGAGTCTGATCCAAACCATGGGATCTCAGGCTTCCCGTGTGCTGAGAGCCTCTGTCTCTGAAATTCCAGCCATGATCTAAATTTTTGTGTGAGCCCTATATTTATAAACCAAACCTCTGAAACCCACCAGCTCTACTGTTCTGAGGAGGTTATTGTCTTGTCCCCTTGGGAACGAGGATTAGCGCAGGCGTGCCTTCTTGTTCCCCAGCACAGGTGCTTAGTGAAAGAGTGACGGCTTGGAAAGCAGAAAGGAGGTCCTTGGAAAGAATTAAGATTGGGCTGATATCCAAGCTGGGAACTGTTCCTGTCTTCTTTGTGTTAATTCATGCTCGTTTTATAAATATTGAATGATGTCTGCTTTTTTTTAGAAGGTGCTGAACACCTATAGTTTCTATCAATGCAAGAGGGAGTTTTGCATACTCAGCGTGCATGCCTTAAGGAAAAGACCTCACCAACGATGCAGGAACAGTTTCACAAAGGTTTCCTACTGCTCATTTCAGTTAGGGTGCGTGGATTCTTTCTTGAAGGGCTTTTATCCTGGAGATGAAAAGAGATCTCCTGACTTGTTGCATAGCAAAATGGCTCTTGGCTGACTTGGCAATCGCAATTAGCTATTTTTTGAAGGCTCTGTTCTCCCATCTATTTAGGGCTGCTAATGTGTTTGGTCTAAATAGCTGCGCTTTGTGTTTCCTGGCAGACCATGCAACAGATGAGCGACCACCGCTACGACAAGCTGACAGTGCCCGATGATGCTGCAGCAAACTGCATCTACTTAAACATTCCCAGCAAAGGCCACGTCCTGCTGCACCGAGCCCCCGAGGAGTACCCGGAGAGCGCGAAGGTGAGAGCCGCTCTGAGGGTGCCTGGGAGGCCCCCAGTATCCCAGTCTTGCTGGGAAGTTGATGGGAATTGAAATTGTGTGCTTTCTAGAATGGGCTGTTGTATCCCGTCATGGAAATATCATATGGCGAAAGGTGGGAGTCCTGGGCTCTGTTCTCTTTTCCACTGCTGGTTTAATTACTTTGTCTCTTCTTCCCCTGGTGCTATTTCTGCATAATTGGAACTAGCAACAGTTCCCCTCACTGCAGTATTGATGTGCCTGCATCCCATAGCCAGAAGGCTATGTATATTGTAAATTGTAGTGTTGATTACAAATTACGAGACAGCTTAGTACCTGCTGATAAATCTATGCCTGTTCATTCTTTAAATACTTAAAGAAAATGGAAAACAGGTGTTAAATGTAATGATTTCTGTTCCATTTTCTTTCCTAAACAGGTTTTTGAAAAACTGAAGGACCACATGCTGATCCCAATAGCCAACACAGAACTGGAGAAAGTAGACGGGGCACTCACCTGTTGCTCTGTGTTTATTAACAAAAGTTCAGAATTATGAGTTTACAGAGTCCCTCCCTTGTAACTGGCAATAATGTTACACACAAGGTAGACGAATCTGTATCCACACTTTTATTGTTTTTAATGACAATCTACTGTACCACTGTGCTACTAACCCTTGTTTACAAATTTTTTGCTTTGTGTATTTTTATTATGTCCTTGCAGATGGTATTTAAGGTGGATGTATGGTTTGTTGGGGGGCACATAACTCCAAAGTATGTTAGTCCCATGGGCTAGCAGAAGACAATTAAAATGGCTAACCCCTAGCTTTAGTGATTTAACATATCTGTGTGAAAATTTTAGGAAAACCAACTAATTCTCAACATTTCAAGCACCTCTGTTGTCTTTACACTGCTCCCTTCTCCTTTTTTTCTCTTGCTTCCTTGCCCTGCATCTTTTTTTCCTTCCTCGGTCCTCTTTACTTACAGTGATGCAAGGTATCAGGGGGGACTGGGGAAAACTCAGTGGCCTCATGAAATTCATATCTTGTGTGGTAACGAAGCTTTCCCCACACTAGCTGGAACAGTGGGCGGCGGACTGTGCTCGCTGTCTCGGCCATATCACATTGCTGCTGCTGGGCAGAGTTGTGGCTGGAATCAGACACCAGGTAGCAACATCTGAAAAAGCTTCCTCCGATGGGAGCATTCAAGGGCAATGTCTGCCTGGGAAACTCAAATGACATAAAGAGATAGTAGTGCAGCCACACAAGATATGTCCCACAAGTTCAGGTCCCAGTTTGCTGCTTAATGCCGTGACTTTCAATTTGGTGAGAATGGAAGGAGTTTTTAAAAAGGTCAGATCCCAGGGAGCAGTCAGACCACAAAAATGAAAGGCTGATGCTTTTGGAAAGGTTAAACCTACAAAAGTAATCTAAACTATGGGGGTTTTTTATTCTCTTTGTTTACTTTTTTTTATTTATTTCTGTCTCTCCTTTGTTTTCTCTTTTGGAAGCCACTTACTAGCAAAGTTGAAAAGAAAAGGGTGATGGATGGAGTTGAAGGACAGCTGTTCCTAGATTATGCTCATGAATAAGGGAGCTGTTTTTTCCTGAAAGATTGGCATTTGTGCTTTATCTGCCCTTGGGGTAGTTTTCCTTGGAACAATAACCATCTTTTTCTTTTTTAATTGAGTGAATATTTACTGTGGTATTCAGTTAAAACAAATATAATTTTTGTAGCAAATTCCACAACATGTTTACCCATTGAGTCAGACTTTTTTTCACCACAGTAAAGTGAAGCATACCCCATTGTATTCACATGCTTCTTGTTAAATCATTTGTAAACTAAGGATGGAGAAATTCCCAAACAGAGGCAGTAGTGGGAACTGACAAATAGTCTGAACATGTTATCAACTTCCTAGACATCTCCTCCACCTTTCCTGAACCACTTGTGGCGTGTTGCTAAGGTACAGTAGGAAGCGAGCGGGGGGGCTTAGGCAATGTGGTCTGCAGGAAAGCAAACAGTATTAACCAAGTGCACACTTGGATATCCTTTGGAAACCTGCGTGCTTTTTTGTGCAGTCGTAAGGGAGGAAACACAGGTGCTCATATCTGTAAGTACTCCTCATTTCATCTCAGTGGCTAATGAGGAGGAAACCTCCTGGCAGCCACCAGAATACATCTGATGCTTTGTGGGCAAACTATATGTTGCGATGACATGAGGTATCACGAGGGAGAGAGCAATGATGAGCAAGTATAATATGTGTGAAGAGAGAGTGTGTCCCAAAGGAAGTTTTTAGCCAGCCAAACAGCAAGAGCTGTTTTTATGGCTGTGTGCTGTCCCAAAAGGTTCTCCTAATGTTTCCTCTTTGTCTCCTGCATTCCCATGTACCATCATTTAAGCCTGACCCAGCTGATCAGGCTCTAAGAATGTAAACATTGCAGTGGGGAATCTCTTTTCCCACCTTCCCTTGGTGCTTTTTAAATATCTGATAAAGCAACTTGCATTTTAAAATGGCTTGACGTGAAACAAAGATTTTGTGCCAAAAAATGACTCTAGTATTTAACTGTGAGCTAGAGGCAAGCTCTATTCTGTTAAAAACCTGTACAGCCATAGGAGCTGTCATACAAAGCCAGAAGAGAATCCCCCCGACCCATCCATGTACCTCCTGGGACCTGGCCCCCATCCATGTCCTTCAGTTGCTTTTCCCTCCTCTCGCTGGGGAGCCAGAGCATCCACCTACACTGGGACAACATTTCCATCCAATTTATCTCTCAAACTTTTTGTCGTTTCTTTTTTTCCCTTCCACCCTCTCTCACCTTTCACCTGTCTCTCTCTCTTTTCCTCAGACTCTCATTTCTAGTTCATGGCATGATGAGCACTTTTCTTTTTAAACCCTAAGTGATTTTGCCTTCTGTTGCCTCAGTTCTCCTAATTCAGTCTTATTTTTCTGCACTCCTCCCTCTTCACTCCAAAATATACCAACCCATTGGACTGTCCTAAACTCGCTCCCTCCTTGAGTAGGTGCCAGGAGGGAGGAGAAACTGAGGGGTCCACTTTGGATCTGAGCAACTCTTTTGAGCTGGATGGATGACTGTCAAAATGAGCTATAGTGGCAAGAATTACTCTTCTTCTTAAGGATTTCTCCAGAAAAGAGAGAAATTTGTGGTGGACGTTATCTTGTGTCCCTGAAAGCGATAGAATAGGTGATAATGAATTCCCTTGGGAGAGGGAGAGCTGGGATCTTGGACTGAGAAACATCTCCATTGACAGAAAGGTTGGGCTTTCACCTATTGCCATTTAGATGAGCTTGCCTTCAGGGCTCCATTTTGATATAAAGAACAAGGAAGGGAGCAGCTGAGGGACCTGAAGGTGATGATTTCAAGTTGTATTCAAACTAACTTCAGGCATAGAATTTAGGTGCTCTAAATCACACCTGCACTCTCTGTTGGTGTCAGTAGGTGTCATAGTCTCCTAACATAGACGCTCTAAATTACATTGTAGGCTAATGCCAAAAGTTACCTAAGCTGGTTAGTGGGATTGCCCTTGCCTCTCTGCTGCTTTTAGCATTATTCTTTATTATGGCATTATAAAGCAAAAAAATTACGAGCACTTCAGTTTGTGCATTTGCAATATGGTACAAAGAACTAAAGTCATGCCAAATGCTTCTTGTTCTTGCTGTTTGCTATTTTTTCTGTTGCCCAAAGAAAGAATTCAGTTATGAGGACATTTCTGCTGTGATCTGTATGCATCTAATGGGCATCCTGTATATCTTCTCACCAGAACATTTCTCAGATGTCTGATATAAATCATCATCCATGATTAATATAAATAATAAAATGAAATCCCAAACCAAAAAAGGAGATGGGACACTGAACACTAATAGCTGCCCACATAAAATGCTTGATAGGAACTGTCGGGCTACATGACACAGCAGGCCAGTGCAGAAGTTCTTATGGTTAAGCAATGGGGCTTGAATTACTCATCAAAGGTTTGGGTTTTTTTTCCTTTGAGCAATCAGTTTAGCTTCGTTCACATGAAAGAGCTACAATGTGCATTATAGATCTTTCATGGATGTTACCTTTGCTAAGAGTTTAGGAAGAGCTGCAATATGTGGGTTTCTCTCTTCACCAGAATGTGAATACAGTGTCTCTCTCTGCAGTGAAAATGTGAATGCGTACTGTACCTTAGAAGATAAACTTGAATTCTTCCATTTCTGCATTTTTGTTTTTTCTGTGCTAATATACTCCTTTTTTGGTCTTGAATAGATGCCACTGTATGAAGCTATGCTCTGATTTTTTTGGTGATGTCCGTGTGATAGGTACAGAGCTCATAGGCAACACCATGTCCAGTTTTAAAACCAAAAAGTTAGTGTACAGAATGCTGTTTGTTCACAGCAAATTGGGGATGAAATATGGGAAAAGTGAGCTTCTGATTTCATTCAGCTTCTTATATCAGTGAAGTCAGAGCCAAATTACTTTGACAGAAAACAACATTCCTGTGGAACCCATTAGGGAAAATAATTTACTATTCAAGATTCTCTATTTTTACTTTTATCAGTAAGGAAGCTGAAAAGGTAAGACTGCTTAAAGAATATTATTTGTTAACTGACTGTGAACAAAGTATCATTGGACCTTACATGTATTTTCAGAAAAGTTTTAACTGGAGGTGTGATGTAACTTGTATAGAGTTGCATGTGAATCGTGTTAGTCACTGTTTTACATTGTATTGTTCTGCAGTGCACAAATATGACTACTGAGCACAGAAGTGTTACATTTCATTAAACTTAAAATCTCATCGCAGTATATAGTTCCCCACTTTTTGTGCCAAAACCATCAATACATTCCATAATCTGTTCTAATAGAGGTTTGCACTTTGATTTTTTTTTCTTTTTGGTGACTCTTGCAGTTTCAATACTATATATCCCCATTATGAAGGAATAAAGTGTCAGTTGTACTGTGCACTATGTAGTTTTTGCCTCTTGTTTTGAAAATGAAAGCATATGCATTTAATTCAACGCTGTTTCATGCCATCTTTTTATTTGGAAGCTTGTTACATGCCTGCAAGTAAAGCCAGTTATAGACACTAATGATTTTAGACTCTACATCTAAGAATAATGTATAGAAAGGGGGTATTGCCTGAGTGTTCTAGATATAGTGGTTGTGACTAAATTTTATTACTTTCCAAGAGAACTAATGTTATTGGAGACTAGCATTTTCTCTATAGTTGCTATATTCACTCTAAATTACAAAAGGTGAAACTACAAAGGTTTAGTGGTGTAACCATTATGGTTAAATTATTCACGTAGCTCTTGCGTCCTTTCCCCCCAGATATCAAGAGAGGTGACTACATTTCAGGCATTGCTTTGTAGTAATGTGACAGATGGTCACATGCTTTATATCTAAATTATACCTGTTGTGTGCTACAAATAGGGCATGAGAGGCTAATCTCTGCTTGTACCCTTGTGCTCTAATATCCTGAGGTTGTGATATTAGGATTAGCGATCGCAGGAGACAATGCCGTTCCTCCAGGCTTCATGGACAAGTGTGTACATGCTCGTGGGCTTTCAGTGCCACCTTGTGGCAATCCAAGATTTAATTGTTCAAGGCCTCAATATTGTTGCTTCAACTTTTTAAGAAACCCAATATAAATTAAGAGTACTGTAGCAAAAGAATTGCATCACTTTCCAAACCGTACAGCTTTGCTAGTAATAGGACTTTAAACAAACCATAATCTAATACTCTTCTTGCTGGAGAAGCACGGACAAGGAAAGATTTAATTAGGGTTGATCTAACTACAGCCTTTGTACTAATTTAACTACACTGGTTCAAAATACAACTTTTATACTAATATATTTAAATCAGTGCTACATCTAATATGGGTACATTTAGCTTGGTGCAATTAATATAGTAAACTACTGCATTTACATGCATTTTTGTGTACCTATTTCTACGGGAGAGAGTTGGTACTACTTTACTTGAATTTTTTTTAAATGGCAATAATTAAAAAATAACAAAAGCTATACAAGCCGCTTCCACTTGTCATATCAAGAAGTTCCTCCCAGAATAGCAAAACCTTCAAAAGCAAAAGCATAATAGTAATTTTAAAAGGAGTGCCCTTTGTAAAATTTAGCTGTAGAATATTCCTTCAACAAGTAGAGACTTCTGTGCTTGAGTGAACAAATTCATTCTCCACTGTAAGTACATCCTGCAGAAAAAAGCATCAGTCACAGTCTCCTGCATCATAAAGTCCAGACTTTCTGATGCTCTCAACAACCTCACTCACAAAAATTCACACAAGCTGAAGGTTGATTGCTGTGCATTTGCAGTTGAAAGGTTGCCATTGGTAGCTGCAGATACCTAATCAGTTCAGGCAAGGCCCTGGATCTGGATCTGTAACTGAATCAAACTCTCCCTCCTCTCTGCCTGGCAGCTTTCCTCCTGCTCCCTGGGGAATTGTGCGTGTGGAGCCCCATTGCTCTCACAGGGGCTGGGGAGGTCCTGCTGGCTCCAAAAAGGGGTTCTCCTGAGGCAGGACCCAGACCCTTGTGTAAGGACCAGGAGGCAGAATGGGATGGGAGCGCATGAAGCTCCCAGGTAGAGGGCCCTGCTCTGCAGTGAGGACAGGCTGCCTGGAGAGAGGTTGATCAATGAGGGCAGAGAGGAAAGAAAACCTGGAGCCAGTCCCATCTCTGAAAAGCCGACTGGCCTCTTCTCACAAACTGTGACAGTGTTGCAACATTTTCTAGGAGCAATATTGTGAAAGATTGGAACAGCTCTGGGTTGTAAGCAGTTTCCAAAACTTATTTCAAAATTTACCCCAGAATTTTTTTCTAGACGGACATTACATGTGTACACACTCATAAAACCAACACAGGGTCCAAAATCTTCCCAGCTCCCTTGAAATAAATTATCTCTACCTTGCTCTTCGTTGAGGCTTGCTTCTTAATACTGAATTGATATTTCTGATAATCCTGAAATGAGTTTCATGCTGTGAGTAGTCTTCTTCCACCTGCCTGGACCATTAAATCCTGTTAGGGTTTGTCGGCATTAAGTTTGCTAAAATATATTCTATTCTTGTATTTTTAACGACATGATCTTTTCCTGAAGTTAATTCATTTCGGTTTGTCTGAGACAGGGCTCAGGAATCCAGAAGCCTAACCCTCTACACATCGGGTGGCTTTGAACTGCACCCTCTCACTGAGCAAGGTTATTAACAAATGCTCTAAATCCAGAATGCACAATAACTGTTTTTATCAGCAGTATTGTACAGAGCCAGCAAAGTCTACAACATAATTCACCTTGAAGAGGAGGAGCTGGAGGGCATTTGGTTTAATCAACAAGGAAGGAATCAACAGGGAAGACACCTGGTTCTGTCTCAGAAGTGCCACAATCAGCTTGCTGTAAACATCAGAGAATCTGAAACCTTTCTATGCATTTGGGTGCCTAGCAAAGATTAGGGAGGATCAATGTAGGCACTTAGACTTGAAAAAAATGGCCTGTCCTGCAGCCCTCTGAGCAGGAAAACAGGAGATAAATATTTTTACTTTATATTTCAGATGTTTAATCCAGGTATACACAGCCAGCTTTGACAAATTCAAATACACTACAGCAAGCAAAGGATTCTTGGGGAGCGGGGGGGAGAGAGGGGAATAACACCACAGAAGGATGCCAAATTACCAGTGACCAGGTCTGCAGGGGTGGATGGTGAGGGTGAGTCTGAAGGAGTTTTCACTGGGCAGCTGTGTCCTTCACAGCAGTGGCAGGGAGCAGAGCTGGTTGGATGAGCTCTATTGAAATTGGCTCTGTCATCAGGTAAGAACAGTGACTAGTCCTTTGTTTTTAAAATGCTATCCAATGTGTTTACTGAAAAGCTGGGAATGCTAGCACTGTGTAACAGCTATAATTGTAGTTAATATTTGAAGTACAATTGTGTTAACAAGGCGTATCAAGGAAAACGACTTTGCAAAATACCATAAACCTGGTAGTTTTCCCTACTGCCAGCAAAACACAGTGTTGGTTGCTTCTGCTTCTATACACCTTCACGTTTAACTGCTGGAAGCGAAGTTTTCAAGACTGCAGCAATAGCCTGGCTTTTACCTTTGACAGCTGAAAAAATACCGATTAATGAAGTGTTGCCTTCTGTCCCGCAAGCGTTCGCTTCTGCGCGGGACACGGCGGGACCGGCCGCAGCGGCGGCTCCCGGCGGGGCAGCGTCACCCCGAGCCCGAGAGCGGGGGGCTGCCCGGCCTTCGGGGGGTGAAACGGGAGCTCCTGACTGCTCCCCTGCGGGCAGGGGGCTTGTCCCCGGGCCTGCCGCAGCCTGGGAAAACCGCCCGTTACAGCAGCGGGGATTTGACAACTGTCAGTCCCTGAAAGTCTGTTTTAAGTCCCCATGCCCGCCTCCCAGCAACCATTTAACTTAGAACCGCCCGGACAGCCCCGCGGTGCCCACCCACCCCTGCGCACGCCTGAGGGGGCGTAACGCGGCCTCGGGAGGCAGCTGCGCGCTGCGGGCACAGGCGGCTGCCACCGTCTGGCGGCGGTTCCGGCGGCGGGCAGGGCTTCAGCCGCCAAGGGGCCGCTCCCCGCGCCTCTGCAGGGCATGGGGACCCCGCTGCCAGCGCCGGCGGTTCGTTGCCCCCTGCACCGCCGCGGCCCCGGCTGGCAGCACGGCAGAGCGCCCCCAGCCCGGCCGAGCCCACCCGCCCCCGCCTCCGGCTCTACGGGGGCGGTTCCGACACCAACGGCCGCCTTGCGGGGCGGGGTGACGCACCTCCGCGCACGCGCCACTGGGCGGGGCTACGCGCCGGAGGGCGGTGCTGCCGTGGGGCAGAGTGCCTTGCTTGAGCTCCCATTGGAGAGTGGGCGGGCATGGGGCGGGGCCGAGTGTGCGTGGGCGGGGCCCCGGCCGGAAGCGCTGCGTTGGGCGGTTTTCCCCAGCGGCGGTGGCGGTAGCGGAGCGGTTTCCGCTATGGAGGGCCCGGGCCCGGGCTGGGGGGCGGCGGGGCGGCTGTTAACGGAGGACGAGATGGCGGAGGTGAAGAAGGATGTAAGTGGTGAGCCCGGCAGAGAGGCCGGAGTGCCCGGATCGCGAAGCGGCGGGGTGGGGCTAGAGCCCGGGCCCAGGCGGGGGAAGCGGAAGCCCTGTCAGAGCAGGCGGCGGGGGGCGGCCGGCGCGGAGGCGGGAGGGCCGTCAGCGGCCGCTGGAATTCCCTGCCGCCGTCTCGGAGGGAGCCCGCGGGGGTGGGCGGCTCACGTGCAGCGCCGCAAGGCGGGGGCGCCGGGCCGGGGCCCTGGGCCGTCCGCACCGGAGCGTCCTGCCCGGGGCTTGCCGGGAGAGGCAGGCCGCGCCTCTGGCCTCCTGCGGGCTTCCCGGTGTACGGCTGGGGGGCGACTTGCGGAAACTTAACCCCGGGGCCTCAGAGTTCAGTTTTCTTTTGTCTCCCTCTAAGCGGTGTCGCGTGTTAAGGCCGGAGCAGCAAGGGTTCGGTGCTGGTGTGTCCGTACCGCGGTGAGGCACGGGAGGCAGGCAGTGATGAGTAGCTGATGTGGTACCCGGAGGTTGGCTGCACGTGTGTGTGCTTCTCTTGGTGTTAGTAAGATTCTCTCTTACAGAGCATGGATACTTGGACTAAATATTGATTTTTTTTTTACTAGACTGGGAAGCAAGTAATGTGCTGACCAACCTCAACAAGTGATAGGTTAATTTTTAAAAAATCACAGTTTGTTGATTATTTATTAACCATCTATGCTTCTGTTTACAATTTACAGTGTCTTATGGTTGGTTTGTTGTTTTTTTTTATGTTCCTGTAAAGTACAATAAAGAATGTTTGGAGCTTGGCTTTGGTTTCTCAGTACCTTTATGCATATGTAATTTTATTTAAATGCTTTGTCTTAGCTTTGTTTCTCAAGTTATTACTTGCTTCTGTGGAACCACACAGTTACACTGCAATAGTTAGCATCTGGTAGTTATGCCAAAAAAGGAGATGATAACTACTTAAATCAGGCTATATATATGACATGATGTGGATGTTAATTTGTGTTAGTGACTGAATTCCCATCTGCAGCTTGCAGAAGTGCATCTATGGCACTTAAGCCCTTAATCTTATAGGGTCTCTCATAGTAATTGGAAGACTTGATGGAAATGTAATATGTTGAAGGAAATAACATTAGTTTTATCATCAAAATACAATGCAATAAATCTTACTCTCAGGCTTCTTCTCTCAGATTTTAAATGTTGTGGCTTAATGATACAAAGTGCTGGTTCAGTGTAAGCTCACTCAGCAGTTTCAGAGCTGTTTAATTAACTTTGGTAGGATCACTTCAAACAGAAGTGCTGCATTACCACAAGTTCTGTGTATACTGTGTGACAGCATACCTCAGAAAGCTAACTCACAAGGATAACAAGGTCTGGGTAAACTTGTCTTGAAGAGGAATTTTAAGGTTTGAAGTCTTACATTCCAGAGCTGGGAAGGAGTCAGTGAGCCATACAATAATCAATATAGAGCAAAATGTATTTAAAGCTTCTGTTCTAATGTGTTTACTCTTCTTGTCCCTCAAACTGTTAATCTATGAGGGCAGTGTGGAGGGGAATTCAGAATTCATACACTTCATTCAGTGAAAGACTCGTAACAGGAAGATGTTAGTCAAAACACAATAGTCTTTCTATTCAATAAGAACTCATTCTATTCTTTTAATGTTGAAACATTGACTGGCTTACGGTTTAGAGTTTGTTGTTTGATCCTTGTGGTGCTAGGATGAGATTTCCATGAGAACTGAAGAAATCTGTATTGCCCACCACATTGTAAGCATTCTGGCATAGGCTTGTTGCAATTGTACACTTGAGATGTATTCCGGAGCTGTACTGTTGCACTTCTCTGCTCTTATCATAGTTGTTATGCTACCCCTAGTGCTGATGTGTCTGCACATTTAACTGAATCACGTAATTAATGTGGGTGTCAGAGGGGAAAACAGAAGTACCAATTCAGTTTCTTGACTGGATCTTCTTATCCGCCAGTACAAGGGAAAGGGTAGGAACACGCAGCTGCCATGCAGGGGAGAGTGTTCCTTGCACTTAAGTTGGCTGCGGTGGAGCTGCACCCTTACATTTTTGGTTTTGTGTTGTATTCAGTCTAGTGGTGATAGTCTACTGCCAGAAGCCTTCCTTTTTCTTCCATGTATGCTCATCTAATGTTTTCTTTAACAACTGTGTAACCACAGGCTGTTTATTGATAGCTTAGTTGAATCCTAAAGAGCAACTAGAAGAACACATTTATCCTCTGCTATACTTAGTGGAGCAGTCTAGGAAGGTTTTTCTTTAAGAAGTATCGGTGCTTTCCCTAGCACCAGTATGACAGACAGTATTTTGCTGTTTGAAATTGTTTGTCTCGAAGTGCGTCTTTATATCTAGTTTTTCTTCTAGTCACTGAGATAGCAAATGGCTATAAGGCAAACAGACATTTTCAAATTTTAATTTTTAAATGCTGCTGTTATGGAATCTAATCTCAAAAAGCAGAAGGATATTTGAAAACTTTCTTTAGGAAATAAGTTTTGTTTCTTACCATCTCTTCATATGTCTTGTATGTAAAGGTGCTTTTCCTTCTGTCTCTCAAATGTATTTTTTTTCTTTTTTTGAATCAAATGAGTAATCAGTAATATTCAGCTAGTGTGTATCTGACTTCTTGTGAGTTCTGCACAACAAAAAATGCTGGTGGGACAAACTGCCGATTTTGTAGTACTATATAAAATGAGAGCTTGTTTTTCAAGCACAGGGATGTCAGTTGGGACTCTCATCTTCATAGAGTGGTAGATATTGAAACCAGAGAGTTGTGAACATATGCATTAATTCTGTTTCGATGTTGATATCAAGCAGGCTTGTTAATGTACGGATGTAAATTACATTCATCTTATTTCAATTTTGGCGATGTTTGTGGGTTTATGTACCCTCTGAACAAGGTGGAGGAATATTGGTTTTTGTTTTGATAACTGTAAAAATACATTGATCTGTATAGGAGAGGACACTTGATCTTCCAAGGAGGAAAACAAAGTGGAGACATGGCAGTATTTAGTTCCGACATTGCTGCTGTAAAATTACCTTGGAAATAAATTGGTAGTCAGGTTAGAATTTAATATGGTTAGGAAAGGTAGCATGTTTCCCCAGGAAGATCTCTGAGGGAACATGATCTGATACTAGGTGTTAACAGTTCCTGAAGATGCAAAGATGCTCAAGACTGACCTCTGCTTCCTCATACCTTGTGTTAATTGACTGCGTGTTAGGGTCTTTAGACAATGGATGCAGTCCCCTCCTATGGGCAGATTGTTCCATCTCTTTTTGCTGGTTGTGGAGAGGACTTAAGCAACCAGTTTACACTTGTTAGTTGAAGTTATGTTGCAGAGGGTAGAGTCATTGTGCTTTTGCCAGAGTCATCAGGGTTGCTTTAACTCTCACTAGTCTGTGCAGCATGTTAGAGGTGTGCAAGTTACTTCAGGTGTTTAATATAAAATTTTAAACCAAAAGAAGGCAGCTCGATGAGGACAAAAAGCAGCCAGTAAAGTTTTTGAGAGTAGGTACATCTGTGGATGAAAGTGCATGTATTTCAGATGCCAGTAATCTGTTGAACTTGTAATTAGTGGTGTTTATTTAACAAACCTTTCAAGCAGAAATATATTCATGCTGTTGCTCTGAGACTGCTTTTGCTCAATGTATAGAAAGCATTAATAACTGCAGTATTTTGGAGATGTGCATCATGGATACAAATAGTACAGAGATGTGGCAATCAGGTAGTGAGAATGAGTGTGTCTGTAGACCAAGTGAGTAGGTACTGTTATGTTTTGCTGGTATAATTTATTTTTATTTTTACTTGTTGAATGTTCTGAGATGTGATAACCACAGACTTGATGTAACTAACATTTTCAGTAAGTATTCACCTTATTACTTAACATGCATTAAAATTCCTGAGTTCACTCAGAAGGAAACTAATGGAAGGGGTAAGTAAATTAGATAATATTTTAAAAATAAAAAAATTTACAGTGAGAAAAATGTCTGCTGAGTACCACAGTGGCAGCTTCAAAAATTGTTTCATTAACCTGTATCAGAATAAGATAGGTTTCAAACACAGGCTTCTAAATAAATTGAAAGATTGACTAATACTAGTTGTTGGTTTTTTTTCAGGCTTTAGAAAGGATGCGTCCTTACCTGTGTGATAAAATCATAGCTGAGAGACACTTTGATTACCTGCGTTCAAAGAAAATACTCACTAGAGAGGACACAGAAGAAATTTCTTCTCGATCTTCCAGTAGGAAAAAAACTGGGAAGTTATTGGACTACTTAGCAGAAAACCCAAAGGGACTAGATGCTTTGATTGAATCTATCAGACGAGAAAGAACACAAAACTTCCTGTTAGAAAAGATAACTGACGTAGTGTTGAAAGTCAAAAATGAAAAACTTGAAGCTCTCAAAGGTGAGAAATTTATAACAATATCTTGTAAGACATAAGTTTTATTTTGAGGGTCTGCAAAATTAAACTCCAGCAGTTCTTTAAATCATGCTTCTTAGTGCAGACTACTTTTTTCGCTTCCTCTAGTGTTTGGGACAACATTCTTGGAAATATCATCAGTTTGGGTTTAAGATCCTAGTGCATGTGTCCTGGCTTTGCCTTTTTACTATCTGAATACATCAAAAATAACAAATTGCAAAAAACACTTATCATGTGTTGTTATGATGGATGTCTGTCTTCACATTTCAGTTTTGCTTTCTATGAGGTTCTAATTCAGAACTCAAAACAAGTGGTTATCTTCCATCTTGCATTTCTCTTGAAGCTATTTACTGCAGTGGCAGGATGCTCTGGTTTTGCTAAACTTTGCACCTCAGCTGAAGATAAGCCAGCAAATGCAGTCTGAGGGGAATTCTCCTGTATGCCTTCAATGCCAAAGCTTAAAATGAGACACTGTAAATGTATACACGTGTTGTTTCATATAGGCAGAGAGGTTCTGTTGACACACAAAGCTTTAAGAGACTGTATGTACTCATATTTTAAGGCAGATAAAGAAAGCATAAGTCTTCTAAACCAAAAACCTTACTTCCCCTTCCACACCCTTTGAAAGAACTAAAGAAGGAACAACTACATCTTAACCCTAGAGATGAAAGGCCTGAAGTTTTCTCTGGTTTCAGGTAAAACAGCAGTCCACTGTGGAGTAGAACCACGTAGCTGAAGCTTTTAAAAATTTGAAGAACACAGTGAGAAAAATCTATCAAAATACAGGCCAGAGGGCTAAACTTACTTCCTAAAGTGAAGCTTAAGTTACAGTGCATCTTTGTCAAATAGTAGATGTAGAGAAATCATTCGCATCCACCTAGATAACCTGCGTGTATTTTTTAATTTGTCATGAATATTGGGATGTCACAGGTCAGATGAAGAGGTTAGCCTGTTCAAAATACAGACAATTGATTTTTGGCCATCTTATTGATATTAAATCAGAGCACAGTTTTAAGAGTGCACCATATTGTAATTAAATCCAGTCTGTTTTTTGCCTTAGGTCTAAGCTGCAGCACCTGTATGACCTCACTGTATGGAGGAACGAATAATCTCTCTAGATCATATTCTGATGAATCTAATTTTTTTGATAAAACAAAAGACAAAGAATCTACCCAGATACATCATCCAGAAGAAGATTATAGCACAGCCGCATTTGTGTCTGCCGTCTCTCTTCATTCAATGAATTTACCAATTGCAGAGATGGGAAATGCAGAGAGTGCTGTTTTCTCAGCCACCCTTCCGGGGCCTGGAGACCCCGGTGCACCCCCTCTCCCCCCAGAGCTCCAGGCAGAGCAGCAAGAGCCATCTACTAGTTCAAGTGACAATTGCTTTTTGCCTTTAAGATCGCGTTCTCTTCAACCACAGTCAATGTAGTGACTTTTGTCTGTTCAACCAAATGGTACTGAAACTTTGTGTGATGTCTTATAAAGGTTAAAAAAGTTTTCAAACTGTTAACTAGCAGAATCAGAGGAAACAATCTGTGCTATTTACTGTTTTTAAGGAGGTGGGGGGGTTTTTTGTAGTTGGGTGATTCTGGAGCTGCTTGATTTTATGTTCTTTAGGGAGCTTTTTTCAAAAGATCATGCCATTGTACCAGCAAAGGTTTGTTTTTTAAACCAATATATTTAAGATTTCAAATTTAGTTATTTAAGCTGCAGTTATAGAACTAATGTTTCGGGGGGTTTTTTCCTACAGAAACTAACAAATCTGCTTTTCGTAGTTTCTCTGAAGGGTGAATTGGGAAAAATGTTTAGGAAAAGTATTGAATATTGAAAAATAACTTTCTGGACTAAAAGCTTAAGCTTACTTACTAAAATGCTTATACTCATTTACCAAATCAAATGTTTCTCTGTAGGATAAATTCTGCCCTCTGTGTATGTGTGTGCAGCTCCATTTGAAAAAAAAAAAAAGAAAAGAAAAAAAAATCTGTCCAAGTCTGTAGCCATCCTTATTTGCAAGAAGTCTCTTAATAGTCTGAACTTTGTTCTCTGTCCTACTAGTAAATAAAAAGGCACTCGATATCGCAGTGATTTAGCAAATATACTTTCACAAGTCTTAGCATATTAATCTGGCATATTAGTTAAATGTTTCTGATTTGAGATGCACTTTAAATATAAATTCTCATTAGTACTGGAAAAGGAATGTAAACTGCTGTAACAGCATCATGTGGGCTGTAAGAAAATGTTATTGTATAATGCTATTAAGGAGGAAAGCTTAGATGTTTTGTCTCAGTAGGTAAGTAGAGGAGTCCTGTAGCAAGAAAATATCCATACCTGAAGGACTCTTGGAAATGTTGCACTTCAGATACCTATTCTTCAAATCAGATAGACAGGTTTACATTTCAAATTGTTTAGAGTCAAATGCATTTCCAACTATTTCAACATGGGAAGGTTCTCATTTCTTAACACAATGTAACATGCTGTATTCCTTTCATACTCTTGAGTTGTAATCTACTTTTTATGAAGTTGGCCTACAATCACTTTAAAATTACTAGGCAAAGACAAACTCTTGGGAACATGTACAGTTGTGTTCTGCAGTACTACACTTTAAAGTGATGGAGTGTTTTCAGTATATCAGAGGGTAGGTTTGTATTTAAGGCTTTAAATTATTTTGCTTCTTATAACAGTCCTATAGCTGCGTAATTCCATTCAAATTCAAAAGCAGGTAATATTCCAAAACTGTGTTCTCCTGTTATGGAGACAGGCAGGAACTCAATGTAGTCTCCTAATTTTTTTTCATGTTTACTCTGGTTTTGGAAGTAGGTTAAAATAAACTGCAATGTTTGGCTACACTCTGTACTTCATATAGGGAGTAGCTTACATTCGATAAATATGTGGGCTTCTATTAAGTATTTATAAAAATCCTTTGTTTTATTGTATACATCTAAAGTCAGACTGTCAGGACAGTGAAAATGCTTTTCAAACAAAATTGCTTGGTTAAAAAGGCACTCTGGAAGTTAAGTGCCTAAATACACAAGCAAACTTTTACTCTCTAACGTGAAATTACAGGTAGGCTTAAATCTCTCTCTTCCATTAACTTTCCCTGTAGTTGCACATACTTAGACAAATCAATTTTTAGACATTCCAAATGCCCACTGTAACCATTCAAAGAGCTGTGCTTAGGTTTGGGTCCCTTCTTGGATCCTCGTAAATGGAGGGGAGTGAGCAAGCTTGGCCTTGACTGGAAAAGAGCATCAGCTCAGGGTGAAGACAGCCTTGCAGATCTAAATCCAAACACACGAGGTGTGCTGCCTGCGCGGTGTGCCACACAGCCTGCAGGAAGCCTGCCTGTGCAGGGATCGCTCCTGCAGTGGAGCCCATTAACCTGAGACTTTAAATGAATGTATTATCTTACTAAGTGTTTATAACATGCATTTTTTTTAAATTGAAATGTTTTTTTTTAATCACAACTTTTGGAATAAATTCTTTTGTATAATTGCCTGTTCTCCTGACTGTTTCATTATTAAATTGTATAGGTCATAAGAGCAGTTCATGCAAGTATCAGGGTGTGTGGTTTCAGTTTTGTGTGTGCAGGAGGCTTTTGTTCTCATTCTCTTGTTAAAAAAAGGTTTGTCTTTGGCGGAAAGACTGACTTAATGTGAAACACCTGTGCCTGTAGGACTGCATTCAAGAGCAGTGCATAGGGAAAACATGCATGTGAAATTAAGACCTTAACTGCAATTTCTGTGGTTCATGACTAGTATTGCTAACCTGATTCTTGCTTTCAAATGACTCGATTGCTCAATTTCTTAAAGATGTGAGAAGTGTTGCTTCCAACTATGCATGTATTGACTTCATTCTTAAATTGAGATTTTTATTTTTATTAATAGCGAGGGAGAAACAAAACCTTTGAATGCTGAGGAGCGTGACTCAAAAAAGGATTTGCAAATGTTGCAGGGACAGTGGAGGCTCACTTCAGTGGTGGTTTTCATTCTACTTTGTGTGCAGTTTCTTTCAAAATAATTATTTTAGTATTGATTATGAAACATCAGCTGGAAGTGGTTTAGTATCTTTACAGTAAAGGAATTGCTCCTATTATAACCAAAGCCCCTTCCTTAGGCCACCACAGAAGCAGGATACAGTCTAAGTAACCTGAACAGTGCTAGTAAGTATTTCAGCCGATGCAAAAACGGGTCTGTGGGCCTTGTTGACAAAGTCTAGTACAAACTTTTTCCAACAAATTTGAAAAATCGGCTTTGGTGAAAGAAGCCTACGTGACTGCTAAAGCTTTGCACATCACCTAGCCGGCTCTAGCTCCATCTGCCCTGGGGTAGCTAACGCTGAACATTAAGGAAAAACGTGTTTTCTCTCTGCGTAGCCGTGCAGGTGTAGAAAAGGAGAAATGGAGGTGATCTCAGTTTCACGGAAAGAAGAAAAACCCCCGAGCCGCCGGGGGTGCGCCCCGGTACGCCAGGGGAACGCAGACAGGGCGGCTGTTTCCTCCTGCGGGATCCTGTTCGCCGTTTACAAGCCGGGACCCCACCCACACGAAAGCAATGCGGGGCTTCGCCTCCCGAGGGCCCGCGCGGAGCCCGGCCGCGGGCAGGGGGCGGCGGGGCCGCGGCTGCCGGCAGCGGGCCGGAACTCTCGGCGCGGGCCCGGTTTCCGTACGGGCGGTGTCGCGGCGGCAGGCCCCGCCATGGCGGCGGAGGGAGAGGACCCGCTGGGCTATTTCGCGGCCTACGGCAGCTCCAGCTCCGACTCCGAGGCCGACGAGCCCCAGCCCGACAAGCGCCAGGCGGGGGGCGGCGCGGCGGCGGGGGGCAGCCCGGGGGGGCGGCCGCGCCTGCCGCCGCCCGACGAGCTCTTCCGTCGGGTGTCACAGCCGCCCGCCTTCCTCTACAACCCGCTCAACAAGCAGATCGACTGGGAGAGCCGCGTTCTGCGGGCGCCCGAGGAGGTGCGGGGGCGGCGGGGCGCGGGAGGGGGGTCGGGGGGGACCGTGCCACTGCCCCGGGCGCGGCGGGCCGGCGTGACGGGCGCTCTGCTCTCTCCTGCAGCCTCCCCGGGAGTTCAGGGTGTGGAAGACTAACGCTGTGCCGCCTCCGGAGACCTACAGCCCCCCCGAGAAAAAGCCCCCGCCGCCCCCTGCGCTGGACATGGCCATAAAGTGGTCCAACATCTACGAGGACAACGGGGAGGACGCGCCGCGGCAGGGCGGCAAGGCCCGGTTCCTGCCGGAGGAGGAGCAGGAACCCCCAGGGTCGGGTGAGGCCGCTGCGCGGGGCGCAGGCGCGCGTGGCTCAGGTTCCTGCGGGTGAGGAGCCGAACCGGGGGCCGGTGGATTCCGGGTGGAGCCCGTCCCGCCCAGAGCTCGGAGGATGCTCTGGCCTCTGCTGTGTCCACTGCGGCTCGAGGGCAGAGCAGGAGCTGGCCGCAGAGGTGGCCAAACTTCAGTGAATGTCTCCTGGTTTTCCTGGAATCAACACAGACTCTCCAGCAATCTCGCTGCTCCCCTTCCGTTGTCCTTGGCAGAAACAGGGAATGATCAGAGCCTGGAGAACCGTAGTTATGTGAAACTGACAAGTTCAGGCATAGTACTGCTGAAACAGAAAGTGGTATGAGAGCTTCTTCAAACGCTGCTGTCTTGACCCTAGGTGTAGCTGTGGGTCAGATTGTTTTTATAATGTTTGCAAAACTTGGGGGCCAAAAGGGGAATTAAACAAAATGTCCATGTGACAGATTATTGGAAAAATATTTACTGTCCACTTTTAATCACGTTACAAGCTGTAATGGTAGTCTAGGAAGTAAAGAAATATTTGACAGGAGGGAGGATATTTTTTTACTTTTTTATAAATTGCTGGAGAAAGAGAATAGTTGGTAACAACCAAGAGAACAAAACCAGAAGAAATTCTGGGCTTTCAGGACACCCATTAATGTTTTGGCTCACCAGTAAAGTTGTCAGCAAACCTTTTCTAAGGGAAGGTTGTTTTGCAGCATTTTTTCTGTCTCTTGTCTTGCTCCATTTGTTCTGTGTGCTTTCCTCACTGCCCACCACCCCCCCCATACATTTCTCTTAGCCTTAATTTAAAGACTAAGAAGATAAACTGTTAATTGACCTTGAGATTGCTTTCTGCTTCTAAAATTTAATTTTCTAGGTTTTTGTCTTATCTATTAAAAAATACATATTTTTTAGAACAGGTACTGTGCAATAGTGTAACAAAACCTCTTCTTAGTTATCTGTGGTACTAATAACAAGTAATTGTTCCTCTTCTGTCTACTTATTGTCTGCATTCCAAAATGAGGATGTTGTCGGTTAATACTACGGTGTCTTTTTCCCAGGCATCTCAGATGGGATTGTCAGTTGTTCTGAGGCAAGGGATGGTGTTTAAGACAAAAATACTGGCTTTACTGACTTTGATTAATTCTGTCTTTTATTTAAAGATGGTGAAAAAGATGATGAACCAGCTTCTGCTAAGAAACGTAAACTAGACTCTGGGGAACAGACAAAGAAGAAGAAGTTATAAGCAGGCTGTGCTGAATTTAGCCATAATGAGAATTTCAATGAACTTGAACTCCTCTGCTGCAATGGGAAACAAAATACATGTTTACTGAATTTCTCTCTCCTATCGGGTAGGGAATTTTATTTCTGTAGTATGCTTGCCTTTTGGAAAGCACAAAATTAAATGGACAGTGTTGTGATAGAAACTCATCTACTGAACAAAATTTAAACACGTTTATTTAAAAGAGGTGTTTGGAAGAGGGATCCATGGTGATGGATCCTTGTGCTCATGATGGTCGCAGTGCTTCATGGTATTTTGTTTATCAAGAAACCTGGTATCGTGAGCTTTCCTGGACTGAATTTTCCATCGTGTCAAAACCTTTTATAAAGGATTATATACTAAAGATTTAAGTATTGTCTTGTGATATGTTTGCATAATGTTGTTTTGACATACATGTAAAGACTGCAAATAGGTCACTGGAATAAAACTACAACTGAAAACATCTGCGGTATAAATATTGCATTGCATGCTCAGTGAATAGGAGCGGTGAATTCTGTACGGTATGCATTTCAGTGATGTATTTCTAGTGACTCAACAGTTGATTCCTCAGGGTTTTGTTTGTAATAAATATAAAACTACAAACTGAAAACAAAGTATGGAATTTAATATTTGATAATTATTTTGATGTTATGTGTCCTGAATCAGTGAAACAGGAGACTGAATGATGCAGGAAGAATTGAAGCATTTAACGTATTCTTCCTAAAATTGAAAATAGAATCTAGATATTTATGTGGAAAAAAATATGACAAAACTGTGATAGAGTCTTTATTGCCAAATTATATTTATTTCAGTACAAACGGTAATCTTCTCAAAGAGCTAGTCAGTATAAGTTGCATTTGTGACACACTGCTGCATGGATTTTTGGGTCTGTATATCAAAAAGTACCAGCAAAACTCAGTTGGAGTGAGGGTTGCTCTAGGTTTATTTTCAAATAAAGCTTGGGTGCCGTAGGAAATCTGCAGTGAGATTAGGCATACTAATAGAAGTTTATGTAATTAAACTATTAATGTAAACAATTTTTATTTTCCTTCTGTCTTGGGCTAGCTTTAATTTGGCAGAACAGATTCTGTATGCATATGAGCTAATATGTTAATATTTTTTAAAGTTATTTAAAGAAAAATCTTTTGAACCTCAATATATAGAAAAATGTGAGTATATGAAGTTAGCAACAAGTTATACAGTTCTAGCCTTGGCAGTATAATAATGCTTTTTCTGGATCCTTTTTTCCCCTTCAGGCTCTGCAACTGTTCCTTGCTGATTTCACAGGCTGTTGGGCCAAATCCGTGATATGTTCCACCCCTTCTGTGCTGCCAGTCTGGAAACGATTCAGACAGTGGTACTTGTACGCAGCTGAGGGTTCCCCACACGCCAACTGTACTAGCACAACCCCAAATATCTGACACTGCTGTAGCAAGCTCCAGGATGAGGGACAGTGTCGTCAGCGCAGGGGATGTAGTGCCGGAGCTGGGTAGTTTCTCAAAATACTCCTTCATCTGAGGTTGCGATGGCTGGGCTAGAGCAGGGACTAGGCTGGCAGGGAGCGGCGCAGAGCTGGCCTCTGGGTTCAGGGGAAACCTCCTGCACACTCGGTGATGACCCTGCTGCCAGGTACGTCTTGCAGTACAGCTGCTTGTGAAATTGAGCTTTTAACTACATGCCAGTGTAGCATGACAATTGAGGAGCTGAGGCTATCTGTGTTTTGTTGAGTTGAGAGACTATAAATGCCTGTACTTTGCTTTTTCAACAATGCTAATGTAAATTCTCCCTCCTTCTAGTAATAGTGTGTGAAACTTCCACTAAATATTATCATCTAATGCAGACTGGTTCTCTCACAGGAGGTAATGCAGCCTTACATCATCCGCTTCAGGATGTGGATTGTCACAAGCTGCTCAGGTAGCTGGTCTCTAGGTCCTGGTCATCTGAGACCAAATGGCTTCAGTGAGCTTTACTTACAAAGAAATGAGGGGTGTTTTTCTTGAAGTGCTGAAGATGAAGTCTCTGAATGAAAAGGCTCACCTTTGATCTGGTTTTGTTTTTTTGTTTGTTTTTTTTTTCTGCCATCTACTGTCCTAATGTAGCTAGGTTGAAGGTGCTAATTTTCAGAGAATGTGGTGGAAAAAAAGACTGTTTCTGCTCCTTTTTTACCAGGAATGTGTTTCTACTGTAGCTGGCATAGAGAGCTGGGGGTAGGGAACAGCCGCAAGCTCCACTTCAGATATGAAAATCACATGTTATTTCAGTTTCCCGAAGGTTCAGTTTTTGTCCTCAGGCAGCAAATAGCAGATTACAGTATGTCTAGCAAGACACTTGTTGAGAAATCAGCCTCTGCTACCCTCTGCTGTACAGAATTTATTCCAAAGTTGTGTGGGATGAACGGTACCACTTCTTGAAATTGGAGGCGTGTGACATGAAATGTGCAGTTCAATGGACTGCCTGATTCTCACGTCTTACAAAGGTCTGTTTGCTACTGAAGTGCTCCTTGAAGAGCCTCACAGCTGAAGGTTAATGTCACCAGCTGGAAATAGGATGCATTCCCATGACTGCCGTGACCAAGAAGGCTTTTGTCCTACGGTTTGCTCTGCTGTTCTGCAGGGCAGCGCAGGAGGTTGCCATGCTGATCACTCGTTCAGTTCTCAGATAATATGATATCCGTGTTATCCAGTTGTCTTGAAGTTAATGCCATCTGATACTCAGTTTCCAAGGAGAAAACCATCAAGCTTAATCTGGGAGAAGAAGGATTGATTATATTATTTACAAGTAGAGAAAATCTTTAATTGTAAGCAGTGACTGTGGCAGCTTCCCTATTCAGGAGAAATGGAAAAAGCAACTATGCAGCTTTTTCTTCATTAAGACATTTGAAACAAGGCTGTGAGAAAGCCTGTCTGAAGCTGAGTTGCCTGGGTGGACTGGTTCTGCTGCTGGAAGGTTTTTTTGGTAGGGATGCTTGAGTGTATCATCTTCCGGTGAAGATTATGAGAGAGTGTTGCAACTTCTGAAACGAGTCAGAAGACTTGTTATACAGGGCATACGAAAAAGCCCAGAGCAGGGAGGGGACCAGCAGTTCTGAGTTCAGAAATGACAGACCACATGTGCATTTTATTTTAAGTATATGAGATTGCGTAAAATAAATGTTATGCTTGAATCATCAGTGACTTAAACAACTACAGAACTGCCTGCAGTGGAAAAAATGCAAGGGTCCTAGAGGGAAATTCTGATGCAAGAAAATAATGAAATTCTGATGTAAGAAAAATCTGTGGCCCTGCAGCCCAGAAAGCTTGTATTGAGTGTTCTTGCTAGGACTGCACTCGGCCTTGTAGTCTAAGAAGTCACAGGACTCCAGCACTGCACAGTCACGCAGCCTCTTTGCCTGGAGATGTGCACCGGGTCCTGCTTCTGAATGAGTACCTGCTGGCTGGTTTGTCACGTCTTGCCTCCACACTCGGGTACAGAACTGGTTAGCAGGTAACCAGCAGCTGGGTTGTCATGAATGTGCAGCTTCTCCCCAAGTAAGTGAAACCAAAAAGAGCTTGGCCAGATTTGGTTTCTGAGGGAGAGCAGCTGAGCTGTCTCCTTAAGAAAGCAGATAAGGAGAGTTTAGAGGTTATGGAGTGATACGCACCATCTTCTGCCTACCTGTGCAGCTGCGTTAGAGGAGAACTTGGAGCAGGATGCTTGCAGTACTCCTTGTCTGTGATTCATGATGGCCTGCTGTGGTGAGGAAATGGCTGCAAAGACTGAAAATGTTTCTAGCAATCACCTTTGATAGTATGGTGCTTACTGGGCAGTACTTGCTTCTGCAGGGAAAAATCCCCAGTATCTGTAGCTGATAAAAAGAGGCTGTTTGAAAACAGCTGGACTGAGCCGGATGGAACGTAGCAACTAGCCAGGAGAGGAAGAAGAGGAAAGGATGCACACTGATTTTTGCCAAGGATCTGTAGGGTCTTATTCAGGTACCATAAAAAGCTTCTAAGAAAAATGGGCAATAGGCTAAATTCTAAATGCTCATCTGGAGTTGGGCTTCTAGAGCAAGATTACTGGTAACACACCTGTGGCATTCATAGCTACAAAGCTGTAAAATTACCAGCCATCATTCAACTTCCTCAATGAGTCCCTAGAGACAGCACTACCAGGAAAGATATGGTCACAATAAGCTTTGCAGTTATAGGGGTATATCCAGCAGTCACAGTCAAAAAGGATTCTAGTCTTCTCTGTGCCCTTCTTGGATGATTTGTAGAAGTGACACAGATTTACAAAACAAGTAAAGTTGATAATGATGCAGAGCTTAATGGAAGCAGATCAGGTAAGTGTGAAGAAATGAGCAATGAGAAGATTTTCTGATTTGTTTTGAAGTAGATGAGGGAAAAGCTGAAGAAGCTGAAAGCAAAGCTTGGTGGAACAAGAAACAGACTTGTAGGTTTTCTTCAGGTTTGGGCAGGTAATAATGAAACATTGGCTACTTTATGCAAAAGGATCTGTGAAATGCATGAGTGAACACTTATTAAACTGATAGCTCAGATGTTCAAAAAATCTCTAACTAAAGAACAGTTTATCCTGGATTGTCTTTCAAGAGAAGACAGTGACAGCGAGTGTACACCCCCACTCACAAATGGGGAAGATTGACTCTGAAAATTAGCCTTCTCACACATCACTGTTTTTATGATGAATCAAATGTGATTATGATCATTATGTCTAACAGGGGAAAAACGGCGGTAAGAAATGCCTACAAGTATGATCTGAGAAAATTCTCTTAAAAACTTGTAAAGATTAGAAAAATGGTGTCTGGAAGGTAATTAATTAGTGATGAACACATTGTGCCAGCTTCTGGAGGCAACACAATAGCAGCTACAAAGTGTAGATTTCCAAGAAAGACAGGATGATCTGGAAAATAAGAATTCACATCAGTATGAAAGTACAGCTGTTGAGGATAGTGGCTTTCGTGGCAGGCAGCACTTCCTCCCAGAAATGCTGCAGGAGAGGCTGGTGCAAGGCACCCCCTGCCCGTCCGCTTGCTCCTCCTGTGCACAGCTTGGTGCATACTAACACTGCTGAAGAACTGATTCATTTACAAATGGTTTGTGATAAGCTTAAGGCTGCCAACCTGAAATTTAATCCAGGGACATGCAGCGTGTTCCACAAAGGATAATTTATTGTGAACCTGTAATCAGTGCAGGAGGAGGGCTTTTTATCAGTGGAGAGAAACAGAAGCTGTGCAGTGCTAGCTGGCTCTTACCTTCTCTGGTGGCAGGAAGCTCATTTGCCAGTTTGCTAATCTTATAAAATCATGGCAGAATTTGGATGGAAATATGTAATGCTTTCAGCCACCAGCAAGATACAATTTGGGTTTTCTTTTCAGGCTTGAAAGGCTCTTGTGCCTGTTTCTGTCTTAGCTTGTTGATTTTTCCCCAAACCCCTTTTTGACTACTGGTCACAGATGTTTCTGCTTTTGCTTTGGGTGTGGGTCTGATGTGAGAACAACGCAGGACTATCCTAAAAGCGTGGAAGCTGATTAACTGCTGAGGTGTGTGTTCCTCAAAGAGAAACGGCTCTACCAGTTGGAGGGGGCCCCTGGCAATGGCTACAGCTGTGCAGCATTTCCATTTTGAGATAAGGTGTGCAAGGGCACACACAATTACTCGTTAGTCTGGAAAATTCTGAACCGTTGGTTTCTGAATAGCTGGAAAAATCTCAGTATCATCAGGTCTGGGCACAAGCGTGGCTGTCCCAGTGCCCTGCGGAGGTGAGCTTGGTGAGAGGCTAATTTCTGTAGCAGCAGGAGGGGAAATGGCTGTCCAGGTGTGCTGGGGAGGAGACACTGTCCCCTTCTCTTTATCATTCACGGGAGGACAAATGACTAGCACGGGCTGTGCAAAGGGAGGCACCTTGCTAAGGAATCCGAGTCTGTTACTGCCAAAGGCATTTTCTGGATGCCTCGACTAAGGTGAAGTTTAAAGAGCAATGCAACAAGAGGCGGCGATCAGCTAGGCAGTCTGCGGCTGTCTCTAAGTGTGAGACTGAAACAAAAGCAGGATTTCTGTAGAGTAAAATGTTGGCAAAATAGAGAAAACTGCTGAAAGAACCACAATGTTTCAGTGCACAGGCGGCTTCCCAGGTCCCGTGGGAATCTCAGGGAATGGTTCTGTTCCTGAGACAAATGTGTTAGTGCCAGTGGACTGCTTTCTAAAAGCTTTTAAGTCATATAATTAGGAATGAAGAAATAGTGGAATAACAGAGAGGCAGAGATCCCAGTGAGCTAGTTCTTCATGCGTGGAGTATCACAGACCGAAGGGAGCAACAAAATCTTCAGAGGAGTCCACGGGATTTGTGTTGCTGACAGAAATGGGCAAAGATCAGTTGAACTTGGAAGGCGGAGTCGCACCAGAGGTTGGAATGGGTTTGTGCTGCTGGTTCCTTTGAACTATTTTCTTCAGGGCACTTCTGAAAAAAGCAGGAATTTCCAGGGAAGCCAGGACCTGTGGAGCTGGATTGACAGAAGAATGCAATGAATTCAATGAATGGAGATAAGCATTTTTTGGTCCTTATCAAATAATTTTATCAGTGCTCTTCATTTAGAAGATGAAGTGCTCTTCATCTTTAGAATGCTTTCTTCTTGGTAGCTTCAAAAGATAAATCACATCTTTGCTTTGCTGTAGCTGTGAGCAACAATGCAAGTACTCTGTGTTTTGCTGCCTTCTAACAAGGTGAACCTCTTCTTTGGAGCAAACATTAATTTGCCATCCCTTTACTTAACTTCCCCCGCTATCTGTTTCTTGCTGTAGATAGACTGATACAAAAAGAAATACAGAATGGATTAATACAAGGTAAACCCAAACCACAGGACTTGTCAGGAGAGGATTAACATATTCTTCTCAAACCACCCCAACTGACCAACCAACACCTCCCCCAGCAGCAGGCTCCCAGCAAAAGTAATTGGGGAGGCTGTCTGTTGGGAAGCAGAGCATGGTCCAGTATTGTTAAACAAGTAACTTCTCTGACACAGGGTGGTAAGGGATGCCTTGAGGAACCAGACCAGGTAATGTGAGAGACTAATTTCACTTCTCTCATAGGAAGGATCACAACTACTTAATAAAGACGTAAAGAACGGTTTACAAAAAAAGTCTGTTGGGCTTCTGGTCCAGAAAAAGTATTGCTTTGTTGCTTAAGAGAAAAGCACAAATCCATTCTGTAGGACTGATAAAATGAATTTTGTGAGACCAAGAGCTTATATATGGTCTGAAATGTTTCAAAGAGTTGTGTAATTTAATGTAGTTATAAGGCTGTCAATGGCAAAGGCTTGTTTGAAAACATACTGTTTTAATAGTTAGGAATACTGATTTTTATCCAGGATCTAGTGGAGGGTGTCCCTGCCCATGGCAGGGGGGTTGGAACTTGATGATCTTTAAGGTCCTTTCCAACCCTAAACATTCTATGATTCTATGATCTAAGGTTTTGCTTACCATTAGTGACTTGTCAAATGTTTGTTCTCACTGGAGCCTTTGTGCATGCCTCTTGGAGAGTTGTAAATAAGCTACATCTCTCTGACAGTTCAAATAAGCTTTGTCACCATGATCTTTGACATAGTAATGAGATACTGCTTACATCTTACAAGCTTATGTTTTTCGAGGTATGTATATAAGGCAGTGCATAGACTTATATAAGGCAACACACAGAGTTACATGCTATAGATGTATTATATTAGTATAACATTAATAGATTCCTTGTATTATTTCCCCCCCAGCAGCATAAATGACACCTCAAGCTGACAGTATGAAAGTAAGTAGAATCTGTGTCATTAAGATATTCCGATGCTGGTGAAACAGGGAGACTTACCTGATACAGACTGTGTATATCTAAATTCAAGGCTTCTTGAATGGTCAAGAGCCAGTGGCAAATATATTTTGGTGTGACCTTATGGGAATCCCAGGTGTGTATCGTCCCTATCCTCCTGCTGGGGTTCCCACATTTCCCTGGCTTTTTCAGCCTTTTTGGGACAGCTGCTGAGTCAGTAAAGTGTCACATAGGCGGCAGAAACATGTGCTGCTCCATTGACAAAATCGTCCAACAGGCCACTGGGCAAACGAAGCCCTGCTATGATTTAGCTCTTACCTTCTCTGTTTGCTGGCTTTTCAGCTGTGCTGCTCCAGCAGAGGGTGCTTTGGTGACCTGTTGGCACAATGCCTGTTCCAATGTGCAGTACTACTTTAAACTATAGACCACGATTTTTTTCTCATTTTCTAATACTTGATTAAGTGTCTCTTGAAACAGTACATATCTATTTTGGTTGCTTTCTTGGTATCATGCTGTAGATTTTCTTAGTACCACAAAGGCTTTTTAAACTGCTTTTGCACTGTAAAATTAAAATACTTTTTGAATGCTCTCTGAGGAGAGTTACTGTAAACTTTTGTCTTTCAAAAATAATTCTTACATTGATAGATCGCATATAAAAAATTATTTGGTGAACATAGTTTTAGTCAGGTGTATGTGTCTGCAATAAAGCAGGGAAAACCAGTGTCAAAGTAATGAATGGTTAAAAGTCACACGAATTTTATATTTAGGACAAACTAATTATGGAGTTTCAAAGCTTTTAACTTTTTTCTATTAATTGATTCACTGGTTCTTATATTAAATACAGCAGATGGTGGAGAAAGAGAACGAGAGTAAATTGCAGCACTGATCATTGCGTATCCATTGTTCCCAAACTGGTAATGTATCTCCTTTCAGATGCTGCATTAACTCCTGCAAGAATCTATAAGTGTGTATGAAGCTCAGCTCTGTACAATTCCCACTATAGGCAATGGAAAATCTCTTGTATATGAAGCTAATCACACACGTGAATTTATGCTGCCGGTAGCCATAGTATTGAGCCTCTGGTTCTTGACAGGGGCTGAAGCCTTGTTGTGCACCTAGCAGTAGAATAACAAAAGTGATTTGTGTTTTTTTACTCCTAGAAATAATGAATCCCTTTTCCCTCCCTATGCTTTCTTCTCAGGAAAACTCAACTAGCATCTGATTATAGCAAGTTTACAAAAACATTTTTTCATTTCAATATAGTTGTCTTAAAAGATTAATTTCTCCCTGAGGATATTTGGGCAAGGTGGAGAGAGAGAGAGAGATTGATCATTCATGGATGCTCTTTGCTGACAGGCAGAGAAAAATTCTGCTTCAGGTTAACATTTGTGAATAAATTTTTAAAAATATACATTTTATATGCAAATCTGACAGGGAGAGTGCAAGCCAGTACAGCAGGCATCTTAAAAGCACCTGAGATGCATAAATTTTCATTGTTATAGCTGTATTAATGAGATGGGGCTCGCCCCTGCTGACTGGGCTGAAAGCCCTTGGAGCTTCCCTCCCTGTATTTCCCACGGACAAGCAGAGGAGACGGAGGTAACTTTCAGACAGAAACACAGAGGCCACATTCACCTTGTATTTGATGCTTTGCATAAGTTTCCTATGGGATTCCTAACCATCGCACGCTAAGTGCTGCAGGACTTGGCACAGGGAATGACAGGTAGTTTGATGCAGGCTTCTGGAGGGTACCCTGGATTACAGAAGCAGGGAGAGTGGATGTCTTGCCTGTCACCTGAGAAGAGAGCCAGTGTGGAGAGCAATGTGCACTTGGATCCTGCTCGCCTTACACGCTGTCTCGCTCTCCCGCAGAGCACGAGCAGGGCTCCAGTACTGGCAGCAACAGTCGCTGCTGCTCTTGCCTCTGCACAGGACACCGATGCTGCCTTCGATATTGGCTCTCCTGCCTGGCAGTGGTCTCAAATGACTACAACATGAGGAGTTCTGAATGGTAAAAGGTGAGCTCCAGTTCTGTAGGAGACCCTGATACCTGGAAAGAACAGATTCTTCTTCAGTTGGTGCTGATCTCTAAGGCAACAGCAGCCACAGTGCTGAGCACGGGAAGTAACGAGGCTCACGCTCTCAGCGCCAAAGGAAGCGCTCCTTGGGAAGCGCTCCTTCCTAACAGCCAGCCATAACAGCTGTTGTTCTTCTCAAATGATGTGTGGAACCAGAAAGGACCCTGGAGACCAGGATTCTGCTGTAAGTCACAAGATGGTTTCACTGGGTGGGCAGAGGAGGTGGGGACAGTTGGTAGGAGCAGCTGCCCATGCTGCCTGCTTGTGTACACTGGATGCTGGAGATGCGGGTTTCTGTTGAAATGGGGGACAAGGAGAGGCTAGAATAGCAGCACTGCAGCTTGTACCTCACCCCCCCCAGAGCAAACAGTGACAGAGGGCTCTGCTCCTGCATGGTGGCAAAGCTCAGGCCACTGGTAGCATTACAGGCAAAGCCCTTGGCCAGAGAAAGACATGTGTGAGGACTGCAGGGGATGTGAGGTCTAGAGCTGGTAAAGTCCCACTTGAGGCAAATTAATCTGTGGAGCTGTGTCATGGTCCTCGTCCCAAAACCCTTCAGCAAGCTCAGCTGTGATGGAGGAAGTAAGTGTAAGGAAGTGATGAGGAGAAGAGAGGAGGTAAAACTAGGGGCATCTTCTCTGGGGTTGTTCAGGTAAAGCAGGTAAATACATGAGTGTCTTCATTAAGCCCATTTGCTGTTTAGAAATGAAAAAAAAAATGTTGGTTTAGAGAACTAATTAATTTGTAGTGTTTCAGGAGCAAAGTAGAGGGGGAAGGTGACTGAGTCAAATTTTTGGAGTGTTTTCTGTAAAAGCGGGACTGGGGAAGAACATGAACATTACGGTTTTTGTTCATAAAGAAGGAAAATGTTCTGTGCAAAAGAGGGCTTTGAATCCTAAGACAGTGTTAATGGTTTCTAGGTGTTAAAGCTCTGAGACTTGATACTGCAGGTAACAAAGCATCAGCTTTCCTGCATCGGTGGTGTTGCTGAGATGAGCTGTCCATTTTGTGGTTGTTTATAGACCAAGATAGGAAGCAGTCTTCGGTGTTTTCTTTGGGCTCTTTTTCCCCTAAATTCTTAGTAATTAACATGTATGAAGACTTGAAGAAAAACATTGTGTGTGTCGTCCCCCCGCCCCGAGGTTTTCGTTTCTCAGCCTGCAGGCTGTGACCCGCTGGCAGTTGCCCAGGCAGGGTCCTGCCTGCCACAGAAGTGTCCAACGCATCGGCTCAGAAATACTGCAAACTTGTAACGGGCCTTAGTAATTGAGCCTGTGATACCTGATGAACTGTATGTGTGATTAGAATGTGCTATTTGGGGATATATCTTCCCAAGGGATGCTAAAATTGGCAGCTTTACAATTTGACCTGATTTTTCTTTGTTGTTTGTCGTAAGGAAAGAAGCCACTAAATGGTTAAAATCTGTTGTGTTGTGTTTGGTTGCTTGAGTATTATTTTGAGAAGGAGGGGGATAATTTTAGTTCTTCAGAACTAAAAATTAGATCAAAATCCTGGCAACTGTTCAAGATAAATGAGCAGCCTTGCAATAAAGGGGTTTCTGTCACCTTGGAAACACAGTTTCAAAAAGCCGGTTGGAGTAATTTTAGTTTCAGACTTCCCGCTGCCCTTGTCCCTCCCATGCAAATTCTGTTTTTACACTCAGTGTGTCCTGTTTAGCTGTGTTTCTTTTCTATATAAACAGCAGTGGAATTTGCCTGACAAAAGTGGAAAAACACTGAAAATGACCTTGCACATGATGTTTCAGAGCAGAAACCGGTGTTTGGAAACACACAAAGTTAAACCCAAAAAATAGATTTTTAAAAATCAGTAATTTTAGACCATATGTAAAAAACCCAGAAGTTTAATTTTAAAAACTTGGTTTTTATATACTGTTGAATCTTTTTATTCTGGAGAAGAATATGGCATTTAGGAAACAATTTTTAGCAATGGGAAGGAAGATTGGAGGGGTTAAACAAGGAAAACTCTGATTTGAAATAGGAATGTAATACAGTAAATATACATGGTCTTTCAGAATCCCCACCATTGCGATACCTGCCTAATACTTGTTGTATTAAAGTGCTGGGGGTCATTGCTGTGGGCATTACACAGATTATGCCATGGCACGGCTGGAAACTCAAGTAATTTTTCGAGATGAGGATAAAGTAGTGCTTCTACCCTCTAAAGAATGTAAATATTTTGAATATTTTCAATAGCTCACATGTCTCAATAACAGGTCTCACCTGAGGAGTGCCCTTGCTGTGAGGACCCACTAGAGAAGGCGCAGAAGCCTTTGTAGCCTTTTCCGTCTACTTGAAATCAGCTGAGATACATGGACTTTCCACTCCCACTCAGAAAATATTTCCAAGTGAAAAGTAAATTGATTTTAAATTATGTGAAATATTAAATTGGATTTAAATATCTATCTTATTGTCCAGGCAATATTGCTGAAAACTCACAAGGAAGCCATGCAGGACCGGCTGGCAGCCCCTGTGCCAGCGCCTGGTGTCACCTCTGCCTGTTGGGGTGCTACCAGCTGTGTGGTCTGTCCAGCTGGGTAGGAAGAGATGCCACCTAGGACCATGTGCCATAACCTGAGCAAGCACAGAAAACTAGCAGGACATTGCACTAACACATCACATGAGACATGACTAGATAGAATAGCTGACTAACACTGGGTTAAATATTTGGAAATACTTCCTAACCACATGACTGGTTAGACTGTTGGGATAATAGTAGGACCATATAACTTGAGATATTTAAAATGAGATTGGTCTGAATATGAGCAAACAAGGAGATGTGTGATTAAGGGAGAACAAATGAGGTTATAAATCTATTTTTTCACTTCCGTTTTCTTGGATTCTGTTGTTGTGTCTTCCAGGGGTGACTGAATGTTATTAAGGGGCATTCATAATTAAAAGAAGCTTGACCATGCTACCTTCCCATTAGCTGCTGCACTTTTGTCATTCCTTGTTATTGCAGGAATAAGGGAGCGTCGGGAGCAAACTGTCAGCAGACAGTAGGCAGCAACCCTGGCAAGATTGCAAATGAGGGACTTTCCCTGCCGGAGCCAGCAGGATCAAGCACTAGTTTTCTCCTTGCTGCATTGTTCCTTGCAAGTTAAGAAAGCCCATCAGGTCAAAACATGTGCTCCATAGAGCCTGGCCAAAACAGGAATGCTTTCTTTCCCTGCGAAACAGTTTTTTTCTCTGCTCTACTTGATAGGAACACTCCAGGAGATGTAAAAGAAACTCCAGGAGATGCAAAAGAAACTCCAGGGTTCACCTGTGTAGCAATACAAGAATGCTTTTCTAGTTTTCAGCCAGTGTATTGAAGCACTGTTGTTCAGATTCTGCAAACAAGCTGAGTATGAGCACGCTAATGCATGCACAGACTTCATTGTCATAGTTTATTGCCATTAACTTCTCTGATTGCTCCATCTGATGCACACGCAACAGAGAGAAAGAAGAGAATATTTCACATGTGAAATTCCACAGATCTCTCAGCAGCCTGAGGCGATATGTTGGGTTTCTCTGGCCTTTTGTCCTGTTTTTTTTGGCTTTGTAACATACAGGATGACTATCACTAAATGATCATATATGCACACATATAAAGTTTTTTGAGTAATAAAATTATTTAAATTATAAAAAGAGAAAAATAGACTAGATTCTTTCCACATGTGGACGTCATTAGCAGATTTTGCCTACAGAAGCATCTGTTGCTTAAGTTTGTAAGAACACATCTTTAAGGCATCCTTGTGAGTATCTTAAGTACTTTTAGCACAGCATACTATATACAGTTCTTAAAAAGGATAATTCTTCTAATGTAAGGACCTTTCCACTTCCCTTTTTACATACTGCCTTTCCTTTTACAGCATTGAGAAGTCTTCTACACTTTGCTCTGACTTGAAACCCAGAGCCTAGAGGCTGATGATTAAAAAAAAGATTTCTATTTCTAATGGGAGAAGTGGAAGAAAGGAACTTTAAGAAAGTGGATTGCCCTAAGAACGTGTTCGTTAAATGTGTTCCCCCATTCTGGCATTTTGCTGGCTGTTAGTAGTTAACTGGAAGCCATTCAGCATACTCTTCTTACAGTGTTTAAGTTTTGCAGGATTTTTAATAAATAAATTTGGCACATGCAGCAGGTTTTAGGACCCTGTGCATAATGGGATTTATGGTAGATGTACCTTGCAACATCTCCTGGACCCTGTTGCATGGACCGGCAGACCCCTGGCTGTGCTAAGGGTCCGTCAGTCGGTACAGCGCTCCCGTACATCAACAGGGGCTGCTGCAGGGCACAGCTCAGAAACCTTACTGCTCCAGATAGCTAGGGGGTGACATTCATAAGTGTTACACTTATTCTAAATTTGGATTAATAGCCTAATACAGTGAGAGACTGAAAAGATGGCAGAGACTTTGTGAAGGCAGGAGGCTGAGGAGAAAGCTGGACTACAGGTGGACGTTGGGGAGAGCTCCGCTGCTTCCCTGCCTGCCTCGGGCAGAGACGGCAGGACCACCAATGGGGCCCTGGCCTAAAGAGACAGGGCAAAACAGAGAAATGCTCATTTAGTTTAGCTTATGTAGATCTCTCATGCTATGCTTATGTTCTCTCTCTCTAGAGGAGCATGTTTTGAGCATAAATTTGAATCTGTTTTTCTTTTGCTTGCACATACTTCACTGTTTGTTGATGTTTACCTTCACTTCAACCCAGGTGGAATGTCACCAGTCTGCTGGTTTTGTCTCCATGTTAGGAGAAGGTAATGGTGATGACAGTCATGATACCGGCTATTTTTACTGTATGGGTAATGCTTTGGCTTCTTTATATCCAAAATACTTTGGTATTTTTAGCATATCTTCAGTGAGACTGGCATCCTACCACAGCACTGGCATGCTGTAAGATTACAGTCAGAGGTGGTAATGACAGCCCTGAAGTTCAATAACATGTTTTGAAAAGCTCAGAGGGATGTTAGCTTGCATTCTCTAAAAAGACAAATACCAACTTAAAAAAAAAAGTGCAAGATACTAAAAAGAGCATGAATTACCGTCTTACTTCGGTTTAAACAAAGCACAGAAGGCAGAGTTGAGAACACTCCTGCTATTAACTTAGCTGACAGCTATGAACAGAAGTATTTCCATCACACTGCTCATTTGAATCTAGATTAACCTGACATGGCTCTTAAAATCCTTTCCTGTTTAATTTTAATGACAGCTTAACAGGGCAAGTAGACCATGCTGCTGGGAGCAATGGGCTCAGCACTTCACATACAGCCAGGGGAGCCACCATCCTGATGCTACAGGTCACATCGCCAGAGCCTATGTGACCCATGCCACAGGAGTTGGAGAGGAACTAATAGCAGCAGCAGCTTCTCAGAGGCCGCTTACCTCCTTGTGAGAAGGCACCAAGTTTGGTTCGACATGGCCAAGTGACACCAGCGCAGGTGTGGTGCACTGGGTATAAGATCTCGACAGGCATGCTTCTTAAAGCAGATTTGGACTAAGGAGGCTTCTGGCAAGGATGCACTCTAGAAGGGAACTGATGGTCTGAGACAAACACTTGACTGCTCTTGGAGTTTCTAAAATTTGCTTTTAAAAGTGCACCCTCAGCTGCAAATGGTTCCAGAGGCCAGGGAGCAGGTGGTGGAGCCATTTTGGTAATGAACACCTTCAGCTTTGTCCAGTCTGTTGTCTAGCAACCTCCTCAGGTTTAGAATATAAATGTTTCATTCTCCCCTTGGTTTGTCTTCCTAAGAAAATAACCAGCTGTATTCTGGACCCTCTGGGGTGCCTTGGCTGGCCAGTTCAGAACAGGGTCTGGGGTAACAAAGGTATGGATGACTGCAGTGGTGTCTGCATCTGAGAGAGATCAGCCATTTGGCAGGCTGGAGATAATGCACATGGCCATTAGCTGTCTGATAGAGTTTCATGGGACTCTTATTTCAGTCCATTTCAGTGTCAGGAAGGCAGACGCTTTCAATAAAAAGAGTGCTCAGAGATTTTATTGTGGCATTCAAATGCTTCCAGTTCCCAGCTGTCATCAGCTCTGCTTTAGTCATAGTGTTGTCACTTTATCCCCCCGTCTGCGACAGGTCTTGAGAGAAGAAAGATACTGATTTGCTAAGCTCGAATGAAAAGGGGGCTCATTCACCTTTCCAGGCACTTTTAGTTTTACCTGCACAAATGAATTCCACTGAATTAAAATAAAGTATATCTTTGCACAGTTTCATCCTAAACTAATATGTAACTTTCATTTCAGATACATCTGAGGAGGACTCATGTTCTACAAGGGATGGAATTCCCTGAAGTCAGACTGGAGCCGTTCAAAACCAGTCCCTGAGTGTGTACAGAAAGGAAAGCCCGCGTGCCCAGGAAAGCACAGCTTCTGTAGCGAACCTGCTGGGGCAGCGCTGATCTCTGATGCTGTCAGCAAGGCTGTAAAGGTCATTTGTTGCGAAACAGTTAGGAAGTATTTTATCTGTGCAGTTTCATCATTTGACTATATCAGTGCCCAAACATTGCCATCAATGCATCAGCGTCTTCACCAGGGATAGTGTTCTCACCAAGACTTTTTTTTTTTCAACTTAAATTTTCCTTTTTTGCTTGTGCAGCCATTTACAATTCTCTTGTCATCAACTCAGAAAAGATTAAGTAATTGGCAAAATCTCACTCTGCCAATGAAAAAAAAAAACTTAGGAACATTTCTCTTTGTACCTTCAGAAGAATACTGCTTTCTACTTGCTTAAAGTCACATTGTTTAACCAGTCCTAAATATTTGCCAGTCTCCTAATAAGAAGCCTCTTCAAGTTGATGCAAGCTCTAGTCCTATACTCTTGAAGTAGCTTTTACTTTTTGTAGAAGGCTGAGTAAAAGGACAGACATTCAGCGCTGTGTGCTTTGCAGCTCCTGAACAAAACAGGCTGAGATGAAAACAAAAGCTCAGCTTTGACTCTCAAATCCACTGGCTCAAGTTAGTTCCAGCCAGATCCTTACCGTAGTTTTATCTGCAGGGATTTTTTTCGTGTGATCAATGCTAACTCTGTTGGGCAAATACAGGATACATAGGGATTTAAAAAAAATCCATCTGCCAACAAGAAAAAGTACTTTGTAACCATAGTTTGGAATGGAAACCATTTTCTAAGATACAGATCAAACTGTGTTTATAGACTCAGCTATTGGCAGCTTTTAACTGAGCTATTTCCTGTGTGCCTATTGCATAGCGGAATAATCTAAAAGCTTAAACTAACACTTAAAACCACACAGAACATGAAGAAAGTACTGTGTGAAGTGGCACAGAAAACACAATGCTGTTGAATTTTCTTTTATTTCCATAACTAATACTCATGGGAGAAGGCAGTACTGCTCGCTGAACATCAGTACTCTGGTTCTTTGCAGGATTTGGTCCTTACTCTGGCTAGTACCCACTTTCTGCCAATATTGTTTTAATTGCTGAAAGGAAATATCCAAGTAATAAAAATTTCTAAAAAAGCCACCTAAATAAGAGGAACTTGCCAAAAATTATATACAGTTACTTTTAAGTGCAGTAAGTTGTTATTCATTAGGAAACTAATGCAGGACCATCTAAGGCATGAGTAGGCAAGAGGATTCTGATTTCCCATTGGAACAGATGGGAAAATCTCTAGGTATGATGATGACAGTTTTGTTTGTTCAGTTTGAAATGGTTGCAACAACTTTTCTTGCAGAAAAAGCCTAGAGTTCATCTCCTAGCTGTTTTGAATCTTTTCAGTGCTTTTTCATGGGTCAGATGCCCTCTTCCAGATTTCCAATGCATGTCTTTTGCTTTAGGTAAACATTTGCAGGTGGTGCAGCTGACCTGATAGCACCGGTAAGGTCGGTGCAGTCAAGCTGCAGTGCCCATGAAGAATTTTACCGTTGGTAAATTTTATTGCTAGTGTTCTGCTCAGCTGGACTTCATTCCTCCTATCCAAGCCATGTCTCAGCTAGGAAGGACAGCGGCCCCAGTGCAAGCAAAAGTTTAGAGTCAGGAGAGTCGTTTAGGTTGGATGGCACCTCTGGAGGTCCTCTGCTCAGCTCCGATGCAGAGAACGAGCCACGCAGGTGAGCTTGCCCAGGGCCAGCCAAGTTTTCAGTGTCTCCAAGATGGAGTTTCCACAGCTTTTCTGGGCAACCTGTTTCAACATCCAACTATGAGATGAACAAAAAAAATGCCATCAAATAGGTTCATACCTTTCTTCTTTGACTGTGTCCTTACAGATCAGGATCATAGTTCTAGAAGCTGTAGTAAAAGGCTTAGCTTTACATACTGGTTCCAGCCTGGAAATCAAAGCTTTTGTTGGGGGTGAAAGCTTAATCACTCAAACAGGTAAGCTGGGTTTAGAGGAGGTGGCACTGGGCTTTTCATTTTGTTGGGCCCATAGGCAACGCAGAAACTGTGAATTATCTGCTGGAGGTAGATGCATTAATTGTACACTGTGAGTGCACTGTCAGAGAAATACTGATGGTTTTGTTTTTATGCATTCCTTGCACGCTACTTTGCCCGAGATGCTGTTCCTAACCCAGCCCGCAGGCTCTGAGACGCAGCTCTTGGAGGGGGCAGGATCCGCAGGGACAGGGGCCAGGCAGAGCCCTCAGGACTCACAGCTCCTCACCTGCACAGCAGTGAGCACCGGGACTGTCCCAGCCGCTGCTGTCTCCTCTGTCATTTTTCCCAACCAAAAGCATTCTGGGATGGTTTTACATCTTGCTCTGAAACTCGGACACAGATATTTCCCAATATGTATATTTAAAGGATGCAAATAGTTTCAAAAGACAGGAAGGCAAAACTGTATTTCAAGTTGTTGCAATGTGACATATGATAACTATCGTGACCTTTATTTCAGACTAAGAGAAACCGTAACTAATACTTAATGGTTTATTTTTACATTGTATATTTACAGGTATTACTGGGTTACTACTGTTGGTGTTTCACATATAAAGATTCAAAAAATTAATTTTATTCTTCAGAAATACTTAGTTTCGAATGATTAAATAATTAAATCCCCCTCAACATTTGGTAAGAGAGGAAAATCTGTGAATACGTGCGATGTTCTCGAGCCGCAGTTATTTTCTCCAGAACCGAAGGAGCACTTCCTTCAGCCCAGTGTTTGGGGTTTTGTCACACACTGAGGCAGTGCTGCGTGTGGCACACAGAACGTGTGGAACGCTTGCCTGCTCCTGGCTGCCTTCGGCGGGAGGCAACATCCAACCCACCTCCGAACACCACGGCTCCTGTGCTGTCACCCACCACGAGACAGGTGCGCAGATTGTTTGCAAGATGTGTCATACAGAAAGCTGCAAAATATATTCTTGAAGTTGCTGATACTAAAATGTAGACTCATGTAGATGTTAACCAACAAAAGCTGTCTCAGTATTTTATCTCGGGGAAAAAAATCAATGACATACCTTTCCCCAAGATCGGTTTTGAAGGGCTGTGAGCTTGCTAATGGAACTAATGCAGGATGTAGCTGAGCAACACAAACACCAGAACCAAACTTTTGCCCACTTCAGCAGCCTCAGTACATTATTTGCTCTGTCCTAATGCCATTTGTGTTTTACCTATGTGGCATTTTGGCTGGAATACGAAAGGCTACTTACACCAAGGCCAACTTCATCCCTGCTTTGCCGGTGTTGCTCTGCTGAGGAGCCAAAGGCTTTTCAAGAGAGCCAGTCCCCGTTCCCAGCGCTGCCAGGCTGCAGGGAAACTGCCTAAAAACCTGCCAGGAAGCAAGGACTGCGCCATGCACAGCTAAGCCCAGAGGGAAGAAAGAAGTTTGCAGCCTGCAGATTTGCTTCTTTGGAAAAAAACCCAAAACATAAAGGGAAAATAAGTATTTGGAATACGCTGAGAATCTCCTGGTCTCTGGCAAGAAATGCCATGCACGTGGCTGAAGGAGGATACTCCGCGCTCCTAAGACAACGAGGGTTCCGATGGGCAGCCTGCGCCCGAGCGGGACGGACCTCCGGGGCCGGTGAGGCGGGATTGCCGCCCGCCCGCGATACCCTCCGGAGTTCGGGCCCCCTCCCACTGCGCCGTAGGGTCCAGCTTCCCTCCGGCGGGCCAGGGACAACACCCCCCCTCCCCGCTTCACCGGGCGGGGCGGCCTCGTCCCCGGCCCCTCCAGCGGCGCTCGGGGAGCGGCGGGCGCGGTTCCCCGGCG